>JAUELF010288316.1:0-10150 GCA_031471495.1 Clinocardium nuttallii | reverse complement strand
AGTCTGCGCGGACAGCGCAGGCTGATCTGGTCGATACATTACGCAGATGCAATAATGTTGGTTTTCTCGCGGGACGGTTCATGTATTGATTCCAAACATCAAATTGTAATGGTCTATATATATCATTGTGTTGTTACGTGAGTTTCCACGATATATCCTCTTTTTTTAATACCATTACGGAAATGCAGTAAGACACCAAATCGCCAGACGTTGCTGATATATACAACATTTTGCTTTGCTCTGTGCTTTGCTGATGTATAAGTTTTGAAAAGACAGGGCAATGCACCTTGTCCCAATCCATAGACAATACAATAACGACGAGAAGGAACTCATAATCTGCTTCGTGTTCGTTGTTCATATTCATATACTCACACGTGAAAGCAGGATACAAGTCCTAGTTAGTTCTGCCTTCTTTCTGTATAATAACATCGAGGCCATGGGGGGAAGTAAATGCTTCTTAATTTTTCTACAAACTACTTTTGGAGTCTGCGAAACCGGAAGTATATATACTTCATACTCCACACGTTCTAAGCAGCTGGTTTCAAATACTCTATTGTCAAGTTTCCGAAAGTCGACGGAAATCATCGACCCTATGTAAATGTATATTGTTAATGAAAACCGACAATGTACGGGAATCTCCGAGTCCATAAGATGAGTTAAAAACATTTAATATGCAATTGCAGTCAGTGTTGGCTTTGCAGTCTATGCCTTTAATTGGTTGACTACAGGATTAATATGAAATAGAATCAGATTTATTTAGTATCTTATAATGGCGGATTTAAAATTTGGCTAGATAGATGTGTAACACCACTATATCAAAAGTTTAAACTCCCCGCCAAATGTATCTCATACAGTTGTTTGTAAGAAAATCGAAATTTCACTCCGTAGCCTCTGCGTATTGAAACCACTCAGCGGGGTCATGTTTGTCTTACAAGTCAAGATTACGATGATAGACCAAGATCTCAGCACGGCACATTTGTAAATCTCCTCTCAATCTAGAATCGAGCATTCCCAATTTTACAAGACTACTATATTACATTAGTACGGCGATGTCTATCTCCCCATGTCATGGCGGGAAACGAAGTGTTTCTTGGGTAATACGAACTATTGCTATATTTAAACGATTACCCTGATATGATAGTTTGAGCCTTTCCTGTGGAAGACAATAGTGCGGTGGTAGAGCGATTGGCTCTTGATCAAATGGTCCCGGGTTCGGGTGAGCGGGTTCTGCCTTTTGGGGATTTTTCCTAAAAATCGGCGCGAGTACCGTTTAAGTCGGTGTCTGCTTTCTGGAGACATAACCAGTACTCGCGCCGTTTATGTGGATACATTTAAAAGAGAGTTGTTCAGTTCTATCGAGGAGGCCAGTTAGCCTTATTATATACAGCCTGGCTTTCTTGCACCCGTACTCCAAACAACATTCAACCCATGCTATCTTTCCATTCGCATTGTATTGACGATATATCCCATTGATGGAAGTCGAATGGCTTTTGTCAAATATCAGAAGAACGAAGGACTGAGCAGGGGTTCAAGTTCACAACCTCTTGACTGACAGCCTTCATCGTTACTGACCGAGCTATCGCATTTCAACTTTCATTGTGAAAAAAATGCTCCTTGCGTGCAAATACGTCACTTATCCAAGAATTATCCCGGTAGCTCAGTCGGTAACGACGCGGGCTGTCAATGCAGGGGTTCTGAGTTCGAATCCCGGCTCGGCCAACCTTCTTTCCGACGTTTGACAAAAGTCAATGCGACATGCGTCATTCGTCTTCCACCAATAGGCTAAGTATATGTGGGAAAGCAGCCAGTTGCTTGGGAAGATTGTTGTGTGGAGTACTAGTGTATGAAAACCAGGAAACGCATGAGAAGGTGAACTGGCCTCCGTGATATGACTGATAACATGATTAAAACGGCGTTAAACCCCAATCAATCAATGGGTATATCCAGAGGTGTACGCTGTTAACATGCAGTATACGGTCTTCGTTCCAGCAATCCATCCATTAGTTATATATGTAAGAATACAACTCACTACCTAGTATTGAGAACATTATAGAACCAAGAATTACACTTGTCCTTAATAAACTGTTTTAATGTTTCCTTTGTCTGACATATTTAACACATACTATTTAACCAATGACCCATGTTTAGCAGTAAGTTTGCAATATTTGCAGATCATGATGTGTATAACCTTAAGACGTAATCCGCTGGAGACGACTTTAAAACACATCTAGGTAAAATTTAGGAAAATATCTATTAAATGAATATGTAATGATTGAATACAGTTGTAAACATTGTGGCGAAAGGAGATATTGTTCGTAATGAGCATTTTATCATTTTACCACAATGTTTCCAAAAGTAATCTGCTGATGTCAGAATATGTTTGCAAGTAAAGGGTTAATTGTAACTAACTGAGTGAAGGGTTAACATTTAAAAAAAATCGAACACTGTAAACAATGTACCAAACGTTATATGGAGCGTGCGTATATATTGTGGCCACGGAATGTAAAAAGGGGTCTTACATGGCGTATACGTTTGATATCACGGAAACGTATGAGAGTTCGGTCAGATTGATTGGTTAATTGTTTAGTGTTTTACGTCGTTTTTAACAATCCTTCCGTTATATCACGGCGTTTCCTGGTTAAGTTACCAGTACAACTGGTCCATTTACCCTGACACCAGCCTCCAAACCTTGAGCGTCAATGAGGGCAGCCATTACTACCAATGTTATATGGCCCGGTCGGGGATCGAACCAGCGACCTCCCGCACCAATGACAGACGCTCTACCAGTACACCAGCGAGGCGGTCGTTCAGTCAGAAGATGCATCTGGAGACATGTTTATCAGTAGGCACACAGCTTAGACCCTGGCGTGACCGTGCGTATGGCCAGGCTCGTATGAACCTTCTAATGTTTGTATATGCAATAAGACACATAACCACAACACACGGACTACTTCTTCTTTAACCCTATGTCGAAATCTGACTTCACCGAAACTATCATGCTTAATAATGGTTTACCGTCACAGACGTGCAGTCTAAATATGATGCTTCTAGGCTTTTGGTAAACTTTTTAAAGTTGTTAACAGTTGACCATTAACCTGCATGCTGTATAACTGAAATGCCCGGATTAAACTGAAAACATTAGCATGTGTATAAACGTAATATGCGTCGTCTGATCAGGATCTATACTGTTTGCTGCTCAACTCAGCAATTTTAGTTTGATATTCCAATAATTGACTATAGGGTCTCTTCCCAATGCAAACACTGGGCCCGTCTTTTCTTTTAAAAAAAAAGTCATCATTGAAAATGTTAAATGAACTATCTATATCACGGGTGTTGGTTATGGTATTTACAAATGGCAACATGTCGATTTATTGTGAAGCAACGGCGGAAGTTCGTGCAGTATGGTAGTATATTACATGATAGACTAACCCAGTTAAGTTAGTTTGGCACACGTGTAGCTTTACATAACAATATATTAAAAAATAATCTACAAAAATAGACTCAGATTTGCATTATTTTACTTAACCTTGACTAACAGGAATAAGTGTATTTACGTTTGATTGTGTGCGAATTATGACCTAAATATTGTAAGGCAGTCACTTTAAAATTCTGACGCTTGTTTATGAGAAATAAATGGGTGAATTTCAACAAAACAAATCTGGAAGAATGCAATTTGTTGGTGGTGTTTAAAATAGATAAATTGATAAAAACTTCGCCCATCTGTTGCCTGATGTTATCAGTTAGTTAAGTGTTTGCTTATTTTCATCAGCGATTTTTTTACCCTTTCCCACATACAAGGAATCTGCAGCAGACGACCCTAAAAATAACTAGGTAGAAACAATAAAAATGTCGACTAATAAACGTATTATTATTGAATAGAGTTGAAAACATTGTGACAGAAGGAGACATTGCTCAATATGACCCCAATTAACCGTTTTGCCACAATATTTTCAACAGACCTCTGCTGCAGCACGTTGATATTTACCTACATGTATATAAAAGAGATAAAGGTTATTATACTCATGATTGAAGCACTATCAGTGTTTACTTTCACGTTATTTTGTGACAGCTTAAACACATGAAGTGGCGGTCATTTGAGAGGCACCCCAACGTGTCCGGCCTCTCTTATAGCACTCAATAAATCAGAAGAAGCGATGGTATCTGAATACGGTACAAACACAATTAAAAGATGGTAACATTTTCTGTTGGTGCGTACGGTATTTGACGTCGTTTTCGACAGATGTTCAGTTATATAACGGTGTTTCCCGGATACTATGGGTTTCCAGGACCATTGTTCGGTCCATTTACCCTGACACCAGCGAATCAGTCGGAATGCTAACCCGACAATCCTTAGCTCCAAGGAGGTAATATTATCATTACTTCTCTTTTGAAAGTATTTGGTTTGACTCAGTTGTAGATCGGACCCTCATAACAAGCAAGTTTTCCTTCTATCAGGCCCGTAATATGTTCAACTATGTTACAAAATGTTGATTCCAACCTTTCATTTTTACAGTTGTTATCAATCTCAATCTCAAATTGGACGATCCTACACATACACTATCAGGTAAACTTACAGGGCTTTACAAACAATAATAACAAAAGAGTAAAGTATTATCAATCTTAACATCTTAGTTGAGTGTACCTACTTCAATAGGGTCAAATTTAAACTATGTCATTTAAAGTCCCTTAGAGGATCGGTGTATCCAACATTTAAAGAACCCTTTATGAACTTACAGTTTGAAATTTACGGGTTGGTTAAAACTATTTTGACCAAAGATGCGATTAGGGCATACACATAGACACACATGCATTTACATGCATTTTTATTATACAAACAATTAAAGAAGAACATAATGTCATATAGTCATTTAAAAAGAGAAAAAAAAAGGGATTTTAAGATAAACTACTATGATTTGAATTTGCTAATATGGTGTAATAGGAGAACGAGACTTTTGACTATTACGTTGGTTGATCAGGTTCATTTCATACGAGGTGTCTTTAAATTTATTAAATAAATACATATCCTGAATATACATATGGAATCCCTGGAACACGTCGATAACTCGAAGAAGTGTATCGGTCCCTTTCGACCTCGAGTTAACGCGAGTCTACCGTACATAATTGAGTCGTTCCGCGAGAAAACCAACATTGAGGACCCTGTATTAAGCATCGACCCGAATCAGTTTAAGCGTGCCGCGCAGGCTAACCCGGACAGACAAGTTTCGCCTCTTTGGATTTTCTGTTTCAGGAAACATAACTCTATACCCCTGATATGGAATGGGTCGGCATGGATAAGCCTAAGCGGACTACGCATGTTTATCTGGGTCGCTACATTACGCATGTTTATCTGGGTCGCTACATTACGCATGTTTATCTGGGTCGATACATTACGCATGTTTATCTGGGTCGCTACATTACGCAGGTTTATCTGGGTCGCTACATTACGCAGGTTTATCTGGGTCGCTACATTACGCAGAGTTCATAATGTTGGTTTTCCCGTGGAACGGCTCATATTTAAATGTGAAATAACTTTAGAAATGTACACGTTAGATAAATTGTCGAAAAAAGACTGGAGATTCCCATTGAAATTAAATGTATTGCTAAATTAAAGCCCTCGTATCTTTGGTTACTAGCCTTAAACGATCATTAAAATTCCGTCGATGCGATGTCAATTCTATTTCAATTATGTGGTTCAATTCGTGTAACCGTACACCAGCATCCTAACACTCCGTCTATACAGTCGACTTTTGACACACATATGAAGTGAATGCATTTTGAAAATATTTCGGGAAAATGTGTTAAATTTCAGTATCAAAATAAATTTTCAATTAACACCTTCCCACATACAACAAATCCGTCACAGTCGACTTTGAAACTTTCATTGCAAGCATATATAACGCTCTATAAATGAACAAATAATAAGTGACTAGAGTTGAAAACATTTTTGCAAAAACAATCATTCGTTTTGTCATAATTTTGTTTAAACATCCGAATCAGATGCGTCAAAATATACCTGCAGGTTAGAAATATTTGAGTAATACGAAAACAGAAGCAAAATCGATCAGTGTAGCTCTATAAGTATTGCACCCATGCATCTTTTCGATCACATATAAATAATCTGTAGCAGACGACTTTGAACATAGCTAGGTACAAATGTGGAAAATCCCTGTTAAAGTATAATTATTGACTAAATATTTCTCCTTTTGCCAAAATGTTTTGAAATGTCGTGTCCTGAAGGGGTGGAAGAAAGAGTCTGTATGAGGTAAAGTGTTAAGTTATACCAAAACGGCGATGCCAAATGATCCCATTATTCTAGTATGGGCTCAAATGTTTCACAAATGGCTGTTTTGACTGGCGAGTGATTTCTAGCTTCATGTTTGTGCTTTTGACTATATTGATCGATTCCAGCAGTGATCACCGCCATTATAAATCACCGCATAAGCAAGGCAAAGTGTGTGTTTATTATAGCATCACTCCTATTGAGAGACCAAGCCAGGACTGACTTATGGGACGTACTAACACGTTTCCTCCCCGAATCCCATCCTATCGTATGTAATTATTCACTCGCCGTAAACTGTGCTTGCTGCCAAATTGGGAGACTTCTTCCCTTCAAAAAACTTTTAAATCAAAGAACTGAACATATCGAAAGTGGCACTGGGAGTGTTTGGGCGCAGATGGTGGTAAAACGAAGAACATGAGGTTTAGTAAAGTAAAGTGAATTAAACACTCACTTGAGTATCTACCAATTAATGTCAACATTTGCAGGACATTAAATCATTCATTCGTATCAACGCAATTTAGTCTGTTAACACACAGAAGAACCTACTATAAGGTTTGTACTGTAAAAAAGACACATCCTTTAGGTGGTCGCCATTTGAACATTTCTGCATACTTATTTCGAAATCAGACTACATCTTTAAGACGAGAAGACAATTATAGGTTGCATTTTTGGTACATAAGAGAACAAAGTCGCGGCTTCTTGAAGTCATGTATTACGACCAATGAATTTGACACGAACATTTATTATTAAGTGTCAGCTATATGCTTTACTTAATAACTTTGAATTAAATCAGAATGTGTAATGCTTTGTCATTTTCACTTCTTTTTCAGAATGAGACTGGTGACCATGGTTCTAAATCATTATGTCTCCAGAGTATCTTGAAATAGGACAAGCGTTATCTGAGCAGAATATCTTTATCAGTGTGTTCATTTTACTCTCCATTTTGACGCCGCCTGGTGGCCATGTTTTGAACATATTTAATTGAGGGTCGCGTCAGGAATATATTTGCTAAATTATTTTGGAGGCAGACCTACAGTGTCCAAGATGATACATTCGTGATGTTTACACCTTTCTGGTGTGGCAGCAACCAGAGTGTTATAAACAAAATAATTGTTACCTTATCAAATAAAAGGACACACAATTTGCTTATATTGATTACCAGAAGAAAAGGGCACTCTTCTTTTATTACGTTTTTACATGAGGAATTTACCGTGGCCGAGTATTTAGTGTCGGGAATATGGAAACGGGCGTCCCCGGCTCGATAAATTGTCAAGACAGTGATATTAAATTCCCCTGGGCATGCACATTTCCTAACCTAGTACTCGTTTGTTTACCAAGGGATCATGAATAAGTGAACTTTCTCCGTGATGGTACTGAAGTTATGGTACATATTTCGTAAAACCCCAATAAAAATATTGTTTTACTTAGAATTAGTGTAGATCTATTTCTGCCAAAAGTCTTTGCATTACTATTTGGTGGATCAGCGGCATTTGAAAATCATACAGTAACTCAAAATTATATCTGCTTTGGCAACTTCACGAACATGCCAATATTTGGCAGCGCCGATTTAAACTGGCCATACAGTATTCAATTTAATGTCAATGTCTTCTACATCCACTCAGTGGCCATCGTTACCGTAAACAAATTATGGGATATCACTGTTTCTGTTAAAACTTGGCCATAGGCCTGAAGGTACTTTCTCACGCGACATATTTCTATTACTAATAATTTGACTTATTGACATTCAAATTATCTCCTCGTAAATTAATACATAACCTCTCCCTGACAGGGGACAGACGGACAAGCCCCCGGGTTCAGGTCAACGGGTGAGAAATCATTCAACTGTCAACATTCTATAAATGTCTTATCTAAATACATTATATTGACTGATCCATCCATAAAAGAACCATCGTGCAATAAGTCACACATCTATGCATATGCCAACGTTATTTGTGTTGGGCTTCATGTACAAAATAAAGTAAAATACATGTATTTCAAAAGCATTTGTTTTCATAAACCGCAATTACGAGTCTTAATCTTTTTTCAAATGTCTGAAGTTACATAAATGTTGATCGGCCTAAAAATCCCCCTCCTGGTTTAACGTTTCAGGAATCGTGTAACTTTAACTTGTTGCATATTTAGTTACGTATTCTGTTGAGTTTGTATGACACCGGACCTAAAGTCTTCACTAATAGCTCTAAGGAGCTTGAACAACATTGAATATGTGTGCGAATAACCCAGCCGTCATGTTGTAAGTGTAGGACCATTTATGACGTGGTAAGGGTTAAAATAATTCTGAAAATAGTTTGAGGTACATATCTCGTGCATTTGTACAAACTTTACTAAGAAAACAGAACATATAATTATATCAATAAGGCTGTCTTTACACTGATCAGAACGAAAACAGAGAGTCTATACACCGTGAGCTACTGACATGACGTTTCTTAAATGGTTGAATAGGCCTTCGACCTTTTTGTCAGCAATGGACTAAGTCCGTTTAATCAGATATTGATACAAATTTCACGCTCTCGGACAAACCATTAACCCTTATCCTGCTGTACGCGACCTCGTACAGTTATGTTCTCGTTTTGGACAACGTTTGTGATCAATATAGAACAAGAATGTGCCCATTCGTGCAGTCTAATCGCGGTTTAAGTTGACATTTCTTCTTATTATTTTTAAAGAAAAAAGTATCAAAAGTAATTAATTAAACGGGATACGGGTTATATGAGCCGTTTCACGAGAAAACCAAATGTTGAGTAAAGTATTGACCCGAATCAGCCTAAGCATGCCCGCAGGCTAACCAGGACGGACACGTTTCGCCTGCTGCGGATTTCCTGTTTACTAGTTATCATCCCTATATATCTCTATCCCCCTGAGACGGAATGCGTCGATCCGGATTAGCCGGCGCGGACTGCGTAGGCTGATCTGTGACGATGCATTACGCCTAGTCCATAATGTTGGTTTTCTCGTGAAACGGCTCATATGTACGTTTCTTCGGAGTCATATAAAAACAACTTGATAACATCGAGAAGGTTTCAAGCAACACCTTCTTAAGCTGTAAACTTGACAGTAATATATAGTTTCAATTAGTGGTGATAACGACTAACAGGCAATGATCTTGATTATGCATGTCAATGGGAATTATACTCACTTGCTATTATACCCTGACATACCCCTTGTTGCAGCCACAGGATTCAACTTCTTACTGAATTAATATGTTCTACGTCTCAGTTGTATCACCATTCTTTCCCCGCGTGTGTCCATTCAAGAGCTTTTCACATCTCGTAATATGTGGCCAATCCGGCTCTAATTCTCTTGTGCATTGGTGTGGTATATGTGAGTTGGCTTCTCCGACAATCTAAGCTTCGGGATGTTCCAGAGTATCTTGATAATGAAAGTTTATAGCTAGTATGTGATATATACAGTCACAGGTTCCGTGTCAATCCAAATTGGAATCAGTCCCATTTTATGGTACCCTAAAGTAGTTTCTTTTAAATGTTGAATGACTGAACAGTATATGTGAGAATTTAGCCAAATGCCCTTGGGAAATGTTGTGGGGAAAACAGGTGGGAAGAAGTCAGTAAACACACGTTTAGAGAACTAGACGCCATAATATAACTGAAATATGTTGAAAACGTCGTTAAACTTATAGCAATGCTACACTGCGTTTAGTGAAACAGGTTGGTGTTTCTCGGTTGCCAATTGACTAATCAATGTACAACACTACTGGATCAATGTACAACACTACTGGATCAATGTACAACACTATTGGATCAATGTACAACACTACTGGATCAATGTACAACACTACTGGATCAATGTACAACACTACTGGATCAATGTACAACACTACTGGATCAATGTACA
>JAUELF010288295.1:0-10152 GCA_031471495.1 Clinocardium nuttallii | reverse complement strand
TGATAAAACGTGTGAAAAACAACAATAGATCGACCTTCACATTGTCACATATCAAGACTGGTTACCTGTTAAAGTTACCGAGAGTCGTATACACAGAGATAAAAAATCGATACCACACTTGCATCGCTGAAATAATACGTCGCTTAGAGCATTTATAAAACCAAAATGGTGGCTCGATTTGTCGATAAATTTCTTTCGCAACCATTTTCGCAAATTCTTTTTTCTTTTCTCTTCGCATTTGGCTGCTTTGGCGACCGACAGCGGAGGCCCTGATGGCTTAGTGCTGACACTGTAGTATGGCTTAGTGCTGACACTGTAGTAAGGCTAAGTGCTGACACTGTAGTACAGCTAAGTGCTGACACTGTAGTAAGGCTAAGTGCTGACACTGTTAGTGTTGACACTAGTAAGTCTAAAAGCTGACACTGTAGTATGGCTAAGTGCTGACATTGTAGTACAGCTAAATGCTGACACTGTAGTAAGGCTAAATGCTGACACTAGTAATGCTAAGTGCTGACACTGTAGTAAGGCTAAGTGCTGACACTGTTAGTGTTGACACGAGTAAGGCTAAGTGCTGACACTGTAGTACGGCTAAGTGCTGACACTGTAGTACGGCTAAATGCTGACACTGTAGTTCAGCTAAGTGCTGACACTGTAGTAAGGTTAAGTGCTGACACTAAAGTACGGCTAAGTGCTGACACTGTAGTACAGCTAAATGCTGACACTGTAGTACAGCTAAGTGCTGACACTGTAGTCAGGCTAAGTGCTGACACTGTTAGTGTTGACACGAGTAAGGCTAAGTGCTGACATTGTAGTACAGCTAAGTGCTGACAGTGTAGTACGGTTAAATGCTGACACTGTAGTATGGCTAAGTGCTGACACTGTAGTAGGGCTAAGTGTTGACACTGTAGTAGGGCTAAATGTTGACACTGTAGTAAGGCTAAATGTTGACACTAGTTCGGCTGAGTGCTGACACTGTAGTAGGGCTAAGTGTTGACACTGTAGTAGGGCTAAATGTTGGCACTATAGTAAGGCTAAATGCTGACACTGTAGTTTGGCTAAGTGCTGACACTGTAGTTCGGCTAAATGTTGACACTGTAGTTCGGCTAAATGTTGACACTGTAGTAGGGCTAAGTGTTGACACTGTAGTAGGGCTTAGTGCTGACACTAGTTCGGTTAAATATTGACACTGTAGAAGGGCTAAGTGTTGACACTGTATTAGGGCTAAGTGTTGACACTGTAGTAGGGCTAAGTGTTGACACTGTAGTAGGGCTTAGTGCTGACACTAGCTCGGTTAAATATTGACACTGTAAAAGGGCTAAGTGTTGACACTGTATTAGGGCTAAGTGTTGACACTGTAGTAGGGCTAAGTGTTGACACTGTAAGTGTTGGCACTGGAGTAGGGCTAAGTGCTGACACTGTAGTTTGGCTAAGTGTTGACACTGTAGTTCGGCTAAATGTTGACACTGTAGTAAGGCTAAGTGTTGACACTGTAGTAAGGCTTAGTGCTGACACTGTAGTAAGGCTTAGTGCTGACACTGTAGTAAGGCTAAGTGCTGACACTGTAAGTGTTGACATGAGGAAGGCTAAGTATTGACACTGTAATAAGGCTAAGTTCTGATATAGGTCATGTCAGGTCAAACATTAGGTCAGTAGGCTAATTTAAAAAAAAGATTGAAATTTATACTAGAGGCCTCACCTTTGACTTGAGGATAATGAGAGTTAGTCAGATTGTTTGTCTTTATGTTGGATATGCTAAGGTTAAACATCAGGTCCAAATGTAAGGTCACTAGGCCAAAATGGACACCTTATCATATAGCATCATCCCATCACATCAATCACATATATAAACAATCAAGTTTGATAAATTTTTCTAGCACATAATGCAAATTATTGCCCTTTGTTTTCTTAGAAATTCTGGTTAAAGGTTAGCATGCAAGGTACTTTCATGGATATATCTCAGTAACCACTAATGATATTTACTTCATTCATGTCTTCAGGGGTGTCAAATAGTCAAGTTAGATAACTTTTGTATGAATTTAGTTCAAATTATGGCCCTTGTTTGACTTTGAATTTCTGGTTAAAGTTGTGTGTGCAACTACATTAAGAGTCCTTATCTCTATATTTATTTGATGCATTGCATTGACACTTTAAACAACCCTTCTAAACCATCGCACCTATGAAGATTATCAAGTTAGATAACTCTATCCTGCATTTATTGCAAGTTAAAGACCTTTTTTACTTAAAAAATATGGTTAAAGTTTTGCGTGCAACGACATTAAGAGACTGCGTGATGCATTACATTGAAACTTTATATAACCCTTCCCAACCATCACACCTATATAAACAATCAAGTTTAATCATTCTATTAGCATATTATGCAAATTATGGCCCTTTGTTTACTTAGAAATTCTGGTTAACGTTTTGTGCAAAGTATTTTCATAGATTATCTCAGTAACCACTAGTGATATTGACTTGAAACTTCATTCATGTCTTCAGGGGTGTTTGAATTAAGTACAAATTATTGCCCTTGTTTGACTTTGAAATATTTGTTAAAGTTTTGCATGCATGGTACTATCATGCACATATCTCAGGGAAGGTAACTCCTTGCTGAATTTATTATAAATGATGGCGCTTTTATAAGTTAGAAATTTGGGTTAAAGTTTTGCATGCAAGACCTTTTCTCACAAACAGCAGATGCTATTGAAACAATACTTATTCTACTATACTATTAAGCCACTATCTCAGTAGCAACTTTTGACTATAGTATCAAAGGGCCAAATAGTCAACAAATGGCCAAACAGTCGAGCATGTTGTCTTGTGGACAGCTCTTCTTTTGGTTGAGCTTCAATCAATATACTTCCATTGTAGAATATATTCACAAAAATTAGATTAATCCCTCCAATGTCTGTTTTGAAGACAAAAGTTCTACAAAATGTATGTACACAACTGACAGCTTCTTAAAGAGAAGCGTTAACACAATACCCTATATAAACCAGGTTTTGGTCAATTGTGAACACTGTAGACAAGATCAACCTGTTCAATTATGCAAGTTAATCTGGCCTCTCTTCACTGTTCCTCAATAATTTTCATAAGGTTTTGTTGGAACTTCAAATAACTGGACAGTGTGCAATTTACAGGATCTGATATAATGAATTCATGAGTAAGTAGCTGTAAATAAGCCATGCAAGGTTGGTTTTCCTGGAGCACAATTCACATTAGGTTGGACGTGGATCTGCCCTTGACCAAACAACATACAATGATACATCTCTTTGAAGACACATTTCTTTTTTTGCCCTAGCTTATGGATAAAAAACATTAATAACCCTTTCTCACGTATATAAAGCCAACACACCTTGAAGAAATAACTTATTTCAAGCATAATTCCCTCTTACATTGTCTGTATTGGGGAAAGGATAATGTCTACATATATTTGCCTAGACTTTTATATAATTATTAGTTTTGGCAATCAGTCTAAATATAGCAGTATGAGGTAATGGGCCAATGTACATGACCTGAGTGGCTTGTATTCAGTGGACTTGCATATCTGCCAAAAATAGTTCAATATTGATCCTTGCAGGTTTAGAGAGAATAGTCTTTATTGTGTCAATTATCAAATCAAAGTTGACAGTACTTTTGTATCAGCTATGTCTTTTTGTTTGCCAGTTTACACCAGTTCATTAAATAGTTATGTTTTGTGTGGATTATGCCAGGAGTAGAAATAATTTGCTGTTTCATTGGATCGACTTTGAATTTAAAATGAGTACTGGATTTTTTTTTCAAATTTCTTAACTAATAAATATCCAATTAAGCAGACATTTTAAAGATTGTTTTTGTGTTATAAGAAGTTTCTGTATTGTGCTTTCTCAAACCATTTGGATTTTATTGTAGCAGTGTTTTTCAAATGCTTCTCGACTTTAAAGGTTATAAGCAAAAAGCAAGAAGAATACTGGATAATCTGCTGTCCTGTTATTGAATTCTCTTTTTTTAAACAGGTAAGATTGAAAAAAATTGAAAAAAAGCTTTAGAGAAATAATTTATTTTTGGGATATATGTAACAACAAAACCAAATTGATAAACTATGGTTTTACTCTTCAGTCAGAGAGGATTTGTCAGAATTTTGTAACAGGTTATTGTGTTTGACTTTATAGTACTAGTTAGCCAATCTGGGCGAACAGACTATGATACAGTAGAAATGTGCATTGAAAAAGCTCATTTTCTTAGTCTGTTCTAGTTTAACCCTTTGCCACAAACAAATCCTTTCTGTCGCCTCTGAAGCAGACAACTATAGTATATTCTTGTTTTTCCAAATTATTCTGCAAAGTTATCTAAAGCTTGTCTGCTTAGAGGAAAAAGTTGAGCCAAAGTGGGTTCTGAAAAAGATGTGATACAATTATGTAAAATGGAAGTATCAATGTCAGGGAAAAAATGTGAGATTCTTTTTTAGTTTTATATACAATAGCTGTTGAAGGGATTAAAGTATTGATATAAAGGAAGAATTATGAAGTCCCTATTGTAAAGTAAGACATTGAGTAAATACAAAGCTGTCTTTCAAATGTTATTATGATTTTATA
Source organism: Clinocardium nuttallii (assembly GCA_031471495.1). Lineage (NCBI taxonomy): Eukaryota > Metazoa > Mollusca > Bivalvia > Cardiida > Cardiidae > Clinocardium > Clinocardium nuttallii. Next base: position 5,581 of record JAUELF010288295.1, on the reverse strand, counting down.
AGTGCTCTTGGAGATCAAAGTAAAGTAAATGGACAGGTTTATATGAAAGGCATTTGTGAATTTAAGAGGTGTTCTTTTAACCCTTTTCCACCTGCAGACGCATTTTGACACAATAGCAGCAGACTACTTTCGAAAACATTGTGGCCTAAGGTGAAATTGCTTATTGATGAGCAATTTCTCCTTTTGCGACAGAGTTTTCAACTTTTTTAAACAATTAAACTATCTTTTATGGAGATTTTTCAGGGTTTTGTCGTCGTCTGCTGCAGACTTGTTGTACTTGGAAAAGGGTTAAGACTTAAGAGGATTACATATAGTAGCTAAGACACTATATTATTACATTAGACAAATTTATTTTCATTTCTCATGGGATATTTTAGTTATTGCAGTTTGATTTAAAAATTGAAACATATTGTAGTCATTATTCTATTAACCGCCACAGTGGTAAAGTGGTAGATCATCCCTCTAAGGTTTGGAAGGTCGTGAGTCCAATCCCCAGTCAGGTCATACCAAATACTCTAAATATGAAGGTACTGAAGGTTTTCCCTCCTTAGTGCTCAGTATTGTGAGGTTGTCATATACAGTGTTTTCTCAAGTAAAAAATTGTAAGCGGTCATATATACAGATGTATTCTAGTTTGTCTTTTGATCACAACTTGCTATAACTGAGAGTTGACAAGTAAAACATGATGCTCACATGGAAGTCAAATGTCGGGTGAATACGATCAAACTTCAATCAGCAGCCACCAAAGGGTAATCCTAAAGATGGCTGCTTATCACAATATCTTTGACTTGATCTGATTTTGCTCTAGTTTTGGTCAGATCACATACCATAGTTGATGTAGGGAGTGAACTGCTATTTACATTACAAATAGTAAATGTGATATTTATTTATTCCAACAGTTTGTCATGGTATCTGTCACGATAAATTGAAATTAATATTTGATTAATATTTGACTCACTTAATTCACTCAAACTATATGTTGCTGCAGATTTGATGTATGTGGGAAAGGGGGTTAAATTTTATATACATTTGATTGCCTACATTACTATGCTTTTTATATCATTGCAGGAACACCCATTACCTTGGGCTTGGCTGAGAGAATGGGGCTCAAAGATCTAAAGGTGTTACATTCACGAGTCTAACCATGGAATCCGAGGACTTTTATGATTCTGGCGGGGAAGAAGAGGATGCTCAGGGAGAGAATGGTGAAGGTTATGAAGAAACTACGGCAATAAGTGAAAGTTCTGAATCAGAGAGTGAACCTGAAGATTCTGGAATTAGTAACACTGGTGTCTGTTTAGAAGAATTATCATTATTTGATGGACCATCTGTCTTGATTCAGCCTAAATTAGACGAGGAGGATGGAGAGGATGGTAAGTTGGAGGAACAAATGATGAAGTTTGATTAATTGTTAACCTGACATGACATTTTTTGGAGTCATCTACTGTCACAACATCTGTAGAATTTCTTTGAATTAACTGCTTTGAATACAACAGAGGAACAATAAGTAACATGAAATTTCTTTCGTCACTATGTTTTCAAAAAGCTGTCTGCTGCAGAGGTGTCAGAAAGAGTGTAAATGAGGGAAAGGTTAAGACTTAATTGGTATTGTAGCCAAGTTGTATGAATCTATGTCAATTCTATGTTACTTGTAATGGCATAATATGACATTTTTTTCATGAGCATTATAAGCAAGTAGATTTTGTTTTAAATTTGACATTTAGTTCACAAAATTTGATTCACTATCTGTAAAAATCTTGGTTTCATTATGGCTTTCTTGAAATGTCATGTTCCTGTTGTCGGTATGTGTTTTGTATACATATGTCATAATGTGTGTGCTTAGTATTTTAAATTTACATTAATTAGCAAGAACACAGTCTGTTCTTTTTTAAACCAGAAACTTTCTATTTACTCTTTTCCACATACAGACACTTTCTGACACAATATTTTCCACTTAAGGTCATAGGTTATCCATTCTTTTTTACAACATATGTTCAAAGTCGTCTGCAGTAGAATTGTCGTATGAGGGAAAGGGTTAATGCTTTTCCAACTGAACACACATTTTGAGGCATCAGCAGCAGATGATTTTTTTAAGCATTGTAGCAAAAGGTGAAAGTGCTCAGTGAGAAATTTCACCCTTTTCTACAATGTTTTTAACTCTACTCAAAGAGTAAACTTTCAATAAATAGAATGACCCTAGTTTTGCCTTGATGTTTTCAATGCCATTTGCTGCTATTTGTTGCTTTGTTGGAAACAGTTAATAAAACATGTTTTATCACATGACAATGCTTGTATCTGATCTAATATACCAATTACGTATTTCTTTATATGTAACATGCGTAATGCAGCATGACCGAGTCACTATGAAATAATTTGATGTCATAACATTAGTCACATTGGCGCCCAAACCGGTGAATTTCATCTAAAAATATTGTAAACTTGAAGTACATTTTATCCAAATACGCGGAGTGTTTTATTTATTATCACTTTTAATAAACTTTTAATAAACTTGTTCACTAAGCTGAATATGACCTCAGCATTATTATTGGTGGCATTGTTATATGTTTTAGTGACGAAATTAAAACAGCTTTGGAAAACCCAATTTTTTTCTTTCTTGTGTTTTGTCATGTGATTAATAGAATCTTACATTCGTTGTCATTTCATAATTTTTTTTTATTTAACTTGTCTTAGAAATTTGTTATTAAGCTAGCCAAAGACTTGCTTTTAAAATAACACATCACTTGAAATTGTTAATAAAACTTAATTTATATGAAATGACAACTCATGCAAGATCCTATATATATGTTACTCAATTAATGAATTCTTTTTTCAACAGGATCATTGCAAAGTCGGAGGACTTCGCTTCTGTCCAATTCCAAAAGTCTAAAATCATTAACTGGTAATTATAATAATGTTTCTACAGTGGTATTGCAGCACTCAAAGCTTCTTTCAAAGATGCATTAAGTTACCGTAAACAAAAAAATGGTTTTCGGGGTAGAATGACATTTCTTTCACAGAGGTCTAGATAAGGAGGAGATTACAGCTCTTTTTCCCACATTGTCTCTTTTATTACCCAACTTAAGCCTACGTTGTTGTTACTGAACAAATGTCACAATAAGACAAATCTTAAGGATACAACAACATAGGTTTCAAATAAGAAATTTAGAACATTAATTGCAAACCTTATCTAGAGCTCTGCTCTACGTTTGAATTAAAAGATATCTTTCTCTTTAGAAACCATGGCTGTGTTTTGGATAGTGCTTCCCTACAATTTTTATTTTAGAACTAAAAGAGCATTTCAAAGATAAAGAATGCATTACATCAAAAGAATTGTTTTATTTCACCTGCTTTAGGAAAAACATAGCACTTGAAGACAACGGTTGTTGTTCAAATCACAAGTGGCCTAGATAAGAAGGAATAAACAAGCATTTCATCTCTGTTCATACCCATATTGGATATTCAAAATAATTGTGAGATGAGATGGTCCTGTCCAGTACCTAAAACACAGGACTTGTGAGTCAAACAAGAAATTTAGATCAATGCATATCCCAGTTTTGTATTATGTGGCCATGGTGTTAAACCTTTCCCACATGTATACAACAAATCTAGAGTAGACAATTTTGAAAACATTCAGCCCAAAAATGAATAGAAAATCTTTTAAAAAGTAAGGCATAATTATTGAAGAGAGTTGAAAACATGTGGCAAAATTAGGAAATTGTTACATTACCGGCATTGTTCAGGTCTTCATGGTGTTTGAATGCCATTTATCTTTTGAGATCTAGCGCTAACTGCACAGACATTTGATTTGTGTCATAGAAATGGTTTGATTTCCGGAGCAGCACCTTACTTGGATTGCACATTGCAGCTTTTGTTTTTTAACAGAGCTCTAGATGAGGAATAATTTTCATTGAACCTGAATTTTTTACTCAAAACACTATGATGTGGGTACTCAAATGAATTGTCTGCATGAGGCAATTTATTTGAGAACCCAAAACACACAGTTTGATTTGGTAATAAAAGTGAAATCATGGAAATATGCATGTTTACTCCTCCTCATCTAGGCCGTTGTTATTGGTAAACCCTTTCCCTCATACACCAATTCTACAGCAGACAACTTTGAACATATTTTGTCAAAACATAGAAAATCTCTTTAATTGAATGCATTATTCCTATGACAAAAAGTGGAAAACATTGTGGCAAATGGAGAAATTGCATGTTTTGTGCAATTTCTTCTCCTGTCACTTATAATGTTTTCAAAAAGCCGTCTGCTGCAGAGGCGTCAGAAAGCGTCTACATGAGGGAAAGGGTTAATTAATCCTTTCCCACATTCTGGAACATTTTGAAGCATCTGCAAAAGATTCAGCTTTCACGATTTCAGCTTTCACGAATTTGTAACAAGAGGAGATATTGCTCACAATGATCAGTTTCTTTCAATTCTAGGGATATTTTGCATGCCTGGAGTTTGTCAAATTCTTCTTCTGAAGATGGGGTGTATGTGGGAAAGGGTTAATATGTAGATAGATCTATAGATATATAATTATTGTATTTTGTTTATATTTATTATTTTTTGTAAATTTAGTTGACCACACACATTATTGACATTTAGCTACTAGACCTTGACAAAACAAAATCCCATTGATTCCTTATATATATATTATATAGCTAATGATGATCATCATCAGCCTGTCATCACCAACAATCCACGTCCCTCTCAATCCATTCATTTGCCTCCCATGGATGTTATGGGGGAAGTTATGGCAGAAGCCTGCCAACAGTCCCAATCAGGTGACAAACATCATAAAACCTTTCTCTCATATAGACGCTTTCTGACGCCTCTGTAGCAGATGACTTTTTGAAAACATGATTACAAAAGAAGAAATTTCTCAAAATGAGCAATTTCTCCTTTTGCCACAATGTTTTCCACTTTTAGTCATTGGTTATCCATTCAATTATTGAGATTTTGCATTATTTGACAAAATATGTTCAAAGTCATTTGCTGCAGATTTGTTGAATGTAGGAAAGAAAGGGTTAACAAGCTTTTTCTTTATCATGATTATAATTACTATAGCTTCTACTCTCTTGGCGTGATCATTTCCTTTAGATGTTTTAGAAATCCCATGAATACTTTGTAAATGCAGGGTTATTTCTATTGGAATACTGTTAACTTGTCCTTATAACTAACATAGCAGAAACGTCACATCATTTGATTTCATTTCACAAACTACTAACATTTTGTTGTAAACATTCTTTCTGTTGACTTTGGCATTCATATGATTTCTATATATACTGAATATATGGTTTAACATTATTTTTTTTCTTGGCTTTTTTCTATCTCGTAGATGGTCATCTTATGCCCAGTGCTCGTGAGTTATTGGCATTAAATCATTTTACATACATTTCAAATCAGTACATAATGATGGGTATATTACCTTGAAGCCTTAAAGTTATATTCGCCTCGAGAATTAAAGATATAACATAATTTACAAAATAAGAAAATTTTCTTCCCAACACATACACTTATTGCTGGAAAGAGAAAATACAGGTTATTTTCACTTATATATTCAACGGATTTGCGGATGTC
>JAUELF010288284.1:0-10152 GCA_031471495.1 Clinocardium nuttallii | reverse complement strand
TAGTGGTAAGCTAAATTCAATGAGTTCAGACCTCGAACGGATATCGTAGTGGTAAGCTAAATTCAATGAGTTCAGACCTCGAACGGATATCGTAGTGGTAAGCTAAATTCAATGAGTTCAGACCTCGAACGGATATCGTAGTGGTAAGCTAAATTCAATGAGTTCAGACCTCGAACGGATATCGTAGTGGTAAGCTAAATTCAATGAGTTCAGACTTCGATCGGAAATCGTCGAACTTATGAATGTTTAATGAATTGCAAACTCGAACGGATATCGCCGAGCTTATAAAGTCTTAATGAATTTCGACATCGAACGGAAATTGTCGAGTTAATATACACTATTAATTAATTCCCACCCCGACCGGATATTGTCGAGCTTATATACACTATTAATCAATTCCGACCCGAACGGATATCGTTGAGTTTATATACAATATTAATCAATTCCGACTCCGAACGGATATGGTCGAGCTTATATATAATATTAATCAATTCCGACCCCGAACAGATATCGTTGAGCTTATATATTCTTAATAAAGTCCTACCTAGACAGAACGTCGACCTAATATTACAGTAATGAATTTTTGCCTCTACGTGTCGTCGAGCTTATAGAATATTTATGAATTCCGACCTCCAACGGATATCGTCGAACTTATATATTATTAATGAATTCCTACCTAGACAGATAGTCGACCTAATATTATATTAATGAATTTCTTCCTCTACGTATCGTCGAGCTTATATAATATTAATGAATTCCGATATCGAACGGATATCGCCGTACTTATATACTATTAATGAATACCGAATGTATTCCGACCGACCTCGAACGTATCGATATCGTCGAGCTTATATATTCTTAATGAATTTCTACCTAGACAGATCATCGACCTAATACAATCTTAATGAGTACCGACCGCGAACAGAAATCGTCGACCTTATATATTCTTAATGAATTCCTACCCAGACAAATCGACGACATAATATAATCTTAATAAATTTCTACCTAGACAGATCATCGACCTAATACAATCTTAATGCGTACCGACCTCGAACAGATATCGTCGAGCTAATATATTCTTAATGAATTCCTACCTAGACAGATCATCGACGTAATATTATCTTAAGGAATTCCGACCTCGAACATAAATCGTCGAGCTTATATATTCTTAATGAATTCCTACCTAAACATATCGACGACATAATATGATCTTAATGAATTTCTACCCCGACAGATCGTCGAGCATATATTATCTTAATGGATTCCGACTCGAACGTATATTCTCAATGAATTCCAACATTGAACGGGTATGTATATGCTTAATAATATCAACCTTGAATTGAAATCGCCGAGCTTATATTTTATAATGAATTCTGATCTCGGACGGAAATCTACGAGCTTATATATTCTTAATTAATTCCGACCTCGAACGTAAACCACCAAGCTTATATATTATTATTAGTTTATTCTGTCCTCGAACGGAAATCGCCGAACCATTTAGCCGTATTCTATCGTATCTACCTCCATATCATGTATGTTTTAGGTTTCTGTGTAATGTTAAATTGAAGATTATGAAATCACATTGACCTTTTGTTTCATACATCAAATAGTGAACGGACAGCTTTAAAAGCATCCCAAAATAAATGAAAAGGGTTGAAAAAATTATCCGAGATGAAAGTATATCTGCATGGTCTTATCGGCATATTGACTAGTTATAATAATCCTTCTTTCTAGGATGGGATTATCTACAACTGCCTTTCTGGAGATGAATTTAAAACAGTCCAGCGGGTCAAGTCTATTCGAAACTTCACTACTGCTTTAATGAAGACAGGACAGGACGATGCAAAGAGACAGGCAACATTTCAAAATATATTTGACAAAGGGATATGGGTGCAAGGCCAAAATTCGAAACAAGATAAAATGTCGCCGGAATACAAAGCGTCAGGGGGAGGTTCTTTACTAAAAGCAACTCAGGTATTCGCTTATTTTTTATGGCCCGACTGCACCCTGATATTGGAACAGGCTTAGTTTAAACAATACTTTATTAATAATATACATTTACAAAATAATCATTTTGATACATTACAAGGGAATCAATTTTGGATTGGAAAACAAGTTTTTTAAAAACTTATATAAGTTCCTTTCCAGGCTGGAACAGGCTTATCGTATCTTAACTACTACAAACATACATGTTCAAGAAATGCTAATCTTGGTAGCCCTTTTATCTAAGGCACGAACAAAGCGAATCTGGATATATCCTGGTCGAACAAAACAAAACCCAAAACAAACACTTCAAAGGAGTCACTATAGAGAAATTGATTGACAGCTGACGTCATCGTTAGCCCCGTCTTCTGTCATAGGATGGTCTGTTTAAATATTGCTTAGATGTATACGGCAATGAACTTACAGATGAAACCCTATCTATATAACTATTTCACAACATAACAACAAGTTAACTAGATTCATGTTGCCAGTTATGAACAAAATATACTTAATCGAACATTACAGTACAACTGAAATCCTATCTAGTTAACTACTTATTATGTCACATACTAACTGGTTAACTAGATAAGATTCGTGTTACCATTAAATGAGCATCAGTGGCGGATCCAGGAATTGGGGATGGGGGACTTGATATGTTTCACATGTTTATAGAATGATACGTTTAGGGCGGTCGATTGTAAATCTTCGTCAAGCGTACTTGTCGTCGTCGTTCATCGGTGGCGTTGGTTACGTTTTGCGTTTAGGTCACTTACATGGAAACTATCAAACCTTATCCTTTGAAACTTGGAAAACCTATTCATCTAATACCATTCTTCACATTGTATACTAAACATGCTAATTGTGACCTTTTTTCTGGGATAAAAAACATCAAATTCGATGTATTTTGGTTGATTTTGAGAATTGGACATAGTTCGTTAAGTTTTGCGTTTCGGTCACTCTAAAGGAAACTATCAAACCTAATACTTGGAAACTTGGAAAACTTGTTCATCTAATGCCCTTCTTCACATTGTATACTAAAGATGCTGATTATGGTATGGTTTTTTGTTTGGTAAAGAACTTCAATTTTGATGTATTTTGGTCGATTTTGAGAATTACACATAGTTAGTTAAATGGAAGCTATCGAACCTCATACTTTGAAACTTGGAAAAATTATTCATCAAATACCCTTCTTCACATTGAATACTAAAGATGCCGATTGTGGCCTGTTGTTTTGGGTTAAAAACATCAATTGTGATGTATTTTGGTTGATTTTGGGAATTGGACATAGTTTCTTCATCAAGATCACTGTAATTAAAAATATGAAAACAATATATATTCATTATCTTTAGTAACAGTTGACTTACCATCTTTTTTTTTGGTAAGTATTTATTTAATATCACTAATGATATTGCGTACGGCGCGCACTCTGAGCTTGCCCAAAACAAACGCCGTCGCTTGGTGTTCTAATAAGATCGCCTTGAGGTCGCCGTAGCATCGCAGTTATGTCTCCTACAACGCGACAAGATCGCCGGGGGCGAACAGAACTCGCAGTGGTAACGCAAGGGTAATCGGTGGCGCTTGAAAGGTGATTGTACCGCGTTATCTGAGATGACACTGCATCTCTATCGCGCTTACACGGCGCTAACAATGAGCTTTATGTTTTCTTACTTCGCTCTAACAACGAGTGTATGGAGCCTCCGCGGCCATCATTGCTCTCCAAATGCGCTTCTACCACTTCAATCGGCGTTTGCATGACAATGAACCAACTCAACAAAATAGTATAAAGGAATGATATATGCAAATAAACATTTATTTCACCATGACTGATATGCAATGGTGAGGTGATTTTGGTGGACTTGCTTCTGTTTGCGATGGGCATTAAATCTTTCTCCGCCTTCTTCAACTTTCCACCTCTTTTGGCGGACATGGTCTCTTCTGTTCAAAAGCAAATGGAAGAATGGAGAACTGATGAAGATACCGTTTTTATAGGTAGTACAAAACAACACGTCGTCAGCGCAGTGTCAGCGCCGTGAAAGCGCCATGATAACGCAGACATTCGCCAGCTAAAACTCCGTTTGAATGACATAGAGCTCCATAGAAAGCCAAGGTTGCCATCTTTATGAAAAATATCAATCGATCCTACGTCGCTCTGGGAAATTTAACAACGCTGTGCAACCGCAGTGACAATGCGGCTAGGTGTGAAATAAGTACTGTGTGATAGGACTGAAACTTGTCCGGCCCTCATCTTATCCATCCAAAAAACCTGGCACAAACGTTCACAATGATGAGGCGTAGTATCGCACCCAAGACCCAGCTTCACTGGCCTTCATGATACTATCAAATCCCTTTGTGTCACTGTAACTGTTTGTTGTCCATCTGACAATGGCGTTTTGGCAAAATACATCATGCTAGTCTACACATATATCTAGTTATGCCGATATGAAACAAACACACTAATTGAAGAATTATGGAAACATGACAAATGCCCAGTTTATGCACTTGGATATTGTACAATCCGGATTAAATGAATCGTACGATATCATCTTTTGTAGAGAAATGTTGCAACATCTAAAACTCACGGACGTGATGCAGGTAAGTGGAATTAAAGGTGTATTTACCATTTAATATAACATTATATATATTATGATAACGTATTGGCTACGAACACATGAATATATTATTCGGTAGCCACTGTACTCGATAATATTTTTGTTGCACGTTCTTCGGGTCTCTGTGAGCACATAACAATAGTTCGTTCTTCGGGTCTCTGTGAGCACATAACAATAGTTCGTTCTTCAGGGCTCTGTCACCCCATAACGCTAGTTCGTTCTTCGGGGCCCTGTGAGCACATAACAATTGTTCGTTATTCGGGATTATGTGAGCCCATAACAATTGTTCGTTATTCGGGATTATGTGAGCCCATAACAATTGTTCGTTATTCGGGATTATATGAGCCCATAACAATAGTTCGTTATTCGGGGCTCCGTGAGCACATAACAAGTGTTCATTATTCGGGATTATGTGAGCACATAACAATAGTTCGTTATTCGGGGTTCCTCGAGCACATAACAATAGTTCGTTATTCGGGGCTCCGTGAGCACATAACAATTGTTCGTTATTCGGGATTATGTGAGCACATAACAATAATTCGTTATTCGGAGCTCTGTGAGCACATAACAATAGTTCGTTCTTCGGAGCTCTGTGAGCACATAACAATAGTTCGTTCTTCGGAGCTCTATGAGCACATAACAATTGTTCGTTCTTCGGGGCTCTGTGAGCACATAACAATTGTTCGTTATTCGGGGCTCTATGAGCACATAACACTAGTTTGTTCTTCAGGGCTCTGTGAGCACATAACAATAGTTCGTTCTTCGGGGCTCTGTGAGCACATAACAATAGTTCGTTCTTCAGGGCTTTGTGAGCACATAACAATAGTTCGTTCTTCGGGGCTCTGTGAGCACATAACAATAGTTCGTTCTTCGGGGCTCGGTGAGCACATAACAATAGTTCGTTCTTCGGGGGGTCTGCGAACGCATAACAATAGTTCATTTTTCGGGGCTCAGTGACCACAAAACAATAGTTTGTTCTTCGTGGGGTCTGCGAGCGCATAACAATAGTTCATTTTTCGGGGCTCTGTGAGCACATAACAATAGTTCGTTCTTCGGGGCTCTGTGAGTACATAACAATAGTTCGTTCTTCGGGGTTTTGTGACCACAAAACAATAATTCGTTCTTCGGATTCTGTGAGCACATAACAATAGTTTGTTCTTCGGGGCTCTGTCAGCACATAACAATAGTTCGTGTTTCGGGGCTCTGTGAACACATAACAATAGTTCGTTATGCAGGGCTCTGTGAACACATAACAATATTTCGTTCTTCGGGGCTCTGTAAACACATAACAATAGTTCGTTCTTCGGGGCTCTGTGAGCACATAACAACAGTTCGTTCCAGTTTATTAAATTTCCATATCTAAATGAAATACTTTCGTAGATCAACACGGAAACAAACGATGGAGCCGATAATTTCCAAATATGAATACGAACATAAACTACATAACCGATTACTCCCGAAGAACAATACGAACATTAACGGCGGGACCGATTATTCCCGAAGATCTATACGAACATTAACGACGGAACCGATTACTCCCTAAGATATGCATTTACATTTCACGAAGGAATCGAATCTTCCAATTATCGACCGTTGTTATCCGAATAACAAATTAAGGCTTCCGGGTCAATACTGTTTCACAAAACAGGATTTGAATGCCACTTGTCGTTTTAATTACATCTGTTTATACAGGACAATGGGCAGAGCGAGTATAGGTTTCACATACATCTGTATATACAAGACAATGGGCAGAGCGAGTATAGGTTTCACATACATCTGTATATACAGGACAATGGGCAGAGCGAGTATAGGTTTCACATACATCTGTATATACAAGACAATGGACAGAGCGAGTTTGCGTCTTAACACCTTCCAACATTGAATACTCCACTTAGTCTCACCAGAGTCCTTATTTACTATCTACAATAGGGTGCACTCTTTGACAAAACACTAGAAGCTTAGCCCATTGACAAGTTAATCAATTTGTCTTTATTGACTTTCTACAACAGGGTGCACTCTTTGACAAAACACTAGAACCAATTTGTCTGTATTGACTATCTACAACGGGGTGCACTCTTTGACAAAACACTAGAAGCTTAGCCCCATTGACGAGTTAACCATTTTGTCTGTATTGACTTTCTACAACAGGGTGCACTCTTTGACAAAACACTCGAAGCATAGCCCCATTGACGAGTTAACCAATTTGTCTGTATTGACTATCTACAACAGGGTGCACTCTTTGACAAAACACTAGAAGCTTAGGCCCATTGACAAGTTAACCGTTGTTTCTGTATTGACTATCTACAACAGGGTGCGCTCTTTGACAAAACACTAGAAGCTTAGCCCCATTGACGAGTTAACCAATTTGTCTGTATTGACTTTCTACAACGGGGTGCACTCTTTGACAAAACACTCCAAGCTTAGCCCATTGACAAGTTAACCAATTTATCTTTATTGACTTTCTACAACAGGGTGCACTCTTTGACAAAACACTAGAAGCTTCGCCTATTGACAAGTTAACCGATTTATCTTTATTGACTTTCTACAACGGGGTGTACTCTTTTACAAAACACTAGAAGCTTCGCCCATTGACAAGTTAACCAATGTGTCTTTATTGACTATCTACAACGGGGTGCACTCTTTGACAAAACACTAGAAGCTTCGCCCATTGACAAGTTAACCAATGTGTCTTTATTGACTATCTACAACGGGGTGTACTCTTTTACAAAACACTAGAAGCTTAGCCCATTGACAAGTTAACCAATGTGTCTTTATTGACTATCTACAACGGGGTGCACTCTTTGACAAAATACTAGAAGCTTCGCCCATTGACAAGTTAACCAATGTGTCTTTATTGACTATCTACAACAGGGTGCACTCTTTGACAAAACACTAGAAGCTTCGCCCATTGACAAGTTAACCGATTTATCTTCATTGACTATCTACAACAGGGTGCACTCTTTGACAAAATACTAGAAGCTTCGCCCATTGACAAGTTAACCAATTGATCTTTATAAAACTCCAAATCGCTATCGGTATCAAATACAGAAAGTTCAATCAACCTGATAAACAAAAGGGTATTACCGTAACGAGGTGTGCTAGGGGATAAACAATGCAATCTTTTTTTATAACGGCACCGTTCTTGAGCAAAAGCCTTTTACACTCTTTTAGCACTGACTTTCCAAAATACTATTTCGTATTCCAAATCGGGCGACTCCATTGTTTATGTAACAATATTTTGGGAATATTTTGATAACAATAACTAAAATGCAACAAATTTCTGATTTCAGGTTTATTACCAATCGCAGCAGTCGGAGTTTATTATCCAAATGTAATGTTTTTACCGCGAATTATAGAATACTGCAATTGATCAGAGTGACTATAAGCTCAGGCGTCTGAGTTTTCCTTTGAGTATCAATACACAATACCTCGTTCAAATACTACAAACGTATCTCTATATAATCCTGTATGCTATAATAATGATGATTGTAATGTTCTGAGAAACCCACACAGGACCGTGTTACTATAAATAGCCTCTCTATATGGTAGTATATCAATTATAAGTATACTATATGAACCATTCAGAGGCTATTTAAAGTAACATGGTTCTTTGTTACTCATACGATATAATTACGGTCATTATAATTTTAGGATATGAACATTACAGAAAGACTAGTTGTAGTACCTTAACGAGATATTGTGTGTTTACCCCCATTTTTTCTGAAATGTAAATTCGGACGCCTGTGATATAAGCATTCGTGCAAAGGAGAGTCAATTAGTGGCTGCCGAAGGCATGGGACTGTTTAATACGAGACACAAATATATCAAAGTGTTTTGGTTGACCTCTTACTTGCTCTTAATACAGGTTAACCTCTTTACAGAGGTGACTGTATTTATACTATTATTTCAGGTTTTATACCATTTCTCAACAAGCGGTAGCAAGCTGTTAGTCGCAACGCAATTAACATCTACAGAGAACAAAGAGATAGCTAATGGCGCTTACAGAGCTTTAAACTTGATGTTATCTCCCATGAACCTGGTCCCACCAGTTTGTATCGACCATGAGACGGAGACGAACGGGGGTTCACTAAAACAATTGGGTACATGGACATTACCATTGAAACAAAGGGACATATAATAGGGATAAAAGAAAGAACGGACAAGGCACCGATTTAGCTTCATACAATCTCTTTTTATTGTTTTCTTTCTCTTTTCACCCATCATCCGTCATCCCTCTGTGTGACTTAAGCACCACTTTCTTATTATGATATGAGTCGTTCCGTGAGAAAACCAACAGTATGGCCTCTGTGTAATGTATCGACCCTGATAAGCCTAAGCATGTCGCGTAGGCTAAGCCGGACAGACACGTTTTGCCTCTTGTGGATTTTCTGTTTCAGGAATCATTACTCTATACCTTTATTCCCTGAGACGGAATGTGTCGGCCCGGATCAGTCTGTGCGGACTGCGCATGCTAATCTGGGTTTATACATTACGCAGAGGCCATACTGTTGGTTTTCCTTGTGGGACGGCTCATGTGACTTCAAACAGGCCCGGTGAGCAATGCAACCCATACACTCAATCGTAGCAAGTGCTTCGCCAGTAATAACACCAATGCAGAACAAGATCGTACTGCACATTCGTGCAGTCAAATCCTAGTCAATATTGTTTGAAACACATATACTTATGTCTTTTTAATTCTTCACCACACGTAATGTTCCGCGAAACTCACGTTTGTTATTGTGCCTGCTGTAAGTAAAGGTGCAGTCATACGTTCAGTTTAATTTTTATCGTAGCTCACGGTTTTTAGATCTCTCTCTGTCCGTCGTCCGTCCGTCGTCCGCCCGTCGTCGTCCCCCTTAACCACTGGACCTATGTCAATAATCAATATGTAGTCTTATTTCAAAATTAATCTAAGATTTAAGTTCTTTTGTTGCTGCGGCATCAGAAAGGGTGGGTTATGGTTAATCTTAAACATTCTCCTGCCACGAATCCGCTTGTCGGATTCTGATATAATTGTATAGAAATATTCCGTGGGTGATCCTCTAGAAAAACATTTCCAACCGTATTGATTGGTTGAACATATTGAAGTCCGATGGCATCAGAAAAGGAGTAAAATTGCTTGTTTGATTTGGAGATAAACGTGTAGAAATGTTCCTTCAGTAACTATCTACATAATGTTCCAAGCAATAATGCTTTGTTGAAAGACATAGAATACAGGTGGCATTAGAAAAGGTTAAATATAACTTTATGCTTCAAATGACATCTCCTCCTTATCCACTGGATCAATTTCAGCATAACTTAAATGGAATTATTTGAAGTCCTCTTTCCAATTATTTCCTATTGCAAATATGTTTTCAAATTGCATATATTGCAAATATGTTTTCAAATTGCATCTACTGCAAATATGTTTTCAGATTGCATCTAGGAATCCGCTGTGGTCGAGTTGTTAGCGTCTGGGATTTCGAAACAGGTTGTCCCCAGTTGCGGCAATTCGGTCATGGTGGAGTGCCCTTGGCCAAGGCACATTTTCTAGCCTAGTACTGGTTTGTTTACCCAGGGA
>JAUELF010288263.1:0-10153 GCA_031471495.1 Clinocardium nuttallii | reverse complement strand
CAACATTTCTGCAGCAGACGACTGAAAACATTGTGACAAAAACCTGAAAAATATCCATAAAAGATAACTTAGTTGCTAAATAAAGTTGAAAATATTGTGGCCAAAGGAGAAATTATGAACAATTTCACCTTTGGCCACAATGTTTTCAAAAGTCTTATGCTGCTTTTACGTCAAAATGCATCTGCAGGCGAGAAAGGGTTAAAAGGAACGACCTTGAAATATTACATTTAGTTATGGGCTTAACATGAATTATTATTGAACTTTTACTGTTTGATTTGGCTTTGATCCAAACCTTGGGAATCAGAATTATACCTGAGTGGAAGATGAATGGCACCATTGTCAACTTCCTAATGTTTATAACTGTACCGGGGAAAAAATGGCACCTTCAAGTATAGTAGATAGGGGATGGTCCTTGTTGTTTGTTTTCCATCATTTGCTCTCTCTGAGACTGTATGATTAAGCTCTGTGTGACATCCTTTAAGAAAACAAACTTTCATGGTTAAGTGTGATTTTTCTTCTAATGAACTCCCTGCTGATTCATGTGGACTCTATAATTTACATTACATTAAGAAAAAATAGAAATAGGTCCATTGCCTGTAACACACCTTAAGGCAAATAGTGGAAGAATTAATTTTGTAGAAAATACTGATACTAAAGCTGAAACAAGTGGAATTGTAAAAAAGTTATAAAATATGACTAGAAATTAATAAATAGTTCTATAATGAATATTTCTTTGAGAGCATGTAGTCTATCTTTTTTGTCACATACAACAAATCTGCAGCAGATAACTTCGAAAACACAGTAACAAAAACCTGAAAAATCTCCATAAAAGAAAGCTAAATTGTTAAATAAAGTTGAAAATATTGTGGCCCAAAGAAGAAATTGCTCATCGTGAGCAATTTCAATTTTACCTTGGGCCACAATGTTTTCAAAAGTCGTCTGCTATTGTGTCAAGATGCGTCTGCAGGTGGGAAGGATTAACTCTTTCCCACATACAGATGAATTTTGATGTATCTGCAGCAGGAGCAGTAAAAAAGCGTCTGCATGTGGGAAAGTTATAAGACTTTTTAATTAGGTTCTGTCCTGTATTTCTGATTGATTGATTGATTTATTGGGGTTTAACATCGTTTTCAACAGTTTTTCAGTTATATCACGGCAGCCAGTTCACCTACTCATGTGTTTCCAGGTTTTCTCTCACACCCATACTCTACAAAACATACTTTCCAAGCAACTGGCTGCTTCTCCACATAGACTGTTAGCCCATTGGTGGAAGACTAATGACGCATGTCACAGTGACTTTTGTCAAACTTTGGAAAGAAAGTTTAGCCGAGCTGGAGTTCGAACTCACAACGCCTGGATTGACAGCCCGCGTCGCTACCGACTGAGCTACGGGAGCTCTGCTGTATTTATGATAATATTAGAACTGTTCCTAAGGACTTTGATAAGTCAGTAGAATAAACATGACAGAGAGATGTTCCCCATATAAACCATGGCACTCTACTAACCCTTTCCCACATATAAGAAATATGTAGCAGACGACTTTGAAAAAGTCCCACATAGATGAGGAAAATCTCTATTAAGGGAAGTTTAATTATTAACACTGAGGCAATTGAAGAAAATTGCTCAAAACGAGCAAGTTCTCCTTTTGCCACAATGTTTTCAACTCATTTCAAGAAATTTACTTTCATTTATAAAGATTTTCTGTAATTTTGTATAGGTGATCTCAAAAGTCGTCTGCTGCAGATTTTGTTGTATGTGGTAGAGGGATAAGTAAAGGATATGACCCATTTAACCCTTTCCCACATACAGGATATCTGCAGCAGACAACTTTAAAAAATATAGACAATTTATGGAACATCACTTTAAGCCTTTCCCACATACAGGATATCTGCAGCAGACAACTTTAAAAAAGAATAGACAATTTATGGAACATCACTTTAAGCCTTTCCCACATACAAGAAATCTGCAGCAGACGACTTTGAAAACATATATATGGAACATCTCTTCAGATGAAAATATTATAAGTGAGTTTGCATGAAAACAATGTGACAAAAGAAATTTCTCATTATGAATTATTTCCCCATTTGCCATAATGTTTTCAAAAGTCATCTGCTGTAGATTAGTTTAAAAAAGGCATATCTACTTGTGGGAAAGGACTGGTAGCATGTTGATTGGTCCGCCCCACAGGAAAAAAACACTGATCAGGGACTCTAACTGTAAGTTACCCAGTCATTTTAACAGTGCAGATTGGCCATCCTCACACTATGTGTGTTTATCCTCAAGTGTGGGAAGTCTTGGGTTTGAATCCCAGCTTTAGTACATGTAATGGCTGTCCTCCTTGGCACTCAGAGTTGCGTGAGAGCATTACGACTGACTGGCTGGTGTCATAATAAACGGGCAATGTAATGGTGAGTTACCCAGGAAATGCTGTGGGGTATAACTGAAAAATGATGAAAGTGGGTTAAAACAACAATCAATCAATCAATCAATCAACCATGTATATAGCCATACAGCTGAACACTTACCCAACATACAACAATTATGTAGCAAACTATTTTGAAAATATGGAAAATCTCTTCAAATGAAAGTACATGTACAAGTATAGTCATTAGATTGAGTTGTTTTAAAACATTGTGGCAAAAACGGAAATTGCTCATGATGAGCAATTTCCCCTTTTGACACAATATTTTTAAAAGTTGTCTGCTGCAGACGCACTAGAAAGTATGTGGGAAAGGGTAAGAATGTTCAAAGGTTAATTTTCCTGTGACTAAATAACTCAAATGTAACATCAACTGTCATTTAAGGTCATCTGTTACGTCAATGGTTTGTAACCTTTTCTTTCATGCAGTAGCATTTTGATTAATTTCTAGCGGACTATAATATATGTAACTTTTGAAAACATTGTTGCAAAAGGAGACATCGCTTGTAACTTTCACTCTTTAAGAGATTTTTCATATGTTTGCCTAGATGATTTTAAAGTTGTATGCTGTATGGGGGAAAAGCTTAATTGCTTAACAGAAAAAGTATGAGAACTTATGTTGATGTTAAATTGTTTCCAACTGTAATGAAATTTAACGAGTTCTTGTTCTTGTAAAACAGCCAGGAAGCGCTGCTGATTGCCAAGTGATGTTTTTCGTTGGCAGGGCTGCTCCTGCTTGTATATATCTTTTTATCTTTTATTTATCTTTAACCCTTTCCCACATGAAAATGCATTTGACACATCAGCAGCATAGGACTTTTGAAAACATTATCCCAAAAGGAGAATTGCTGATCACAATATTTTAAATATTATCTAATTAATATGGTTTCCATATTTTTGCCTAGAAAAGTTGTCTGCTGCACATTATTATGATGTATGTGGGAAAGGGTTAACCTTTTCACATATAACCTTTCACATATATGCAGATGACTTCGAAAACAGTTTGGCAAACATATGGAAGAAAAAAAAGCTCTTTGATTGAAATTATAATCATTGAATAAAATTAAATTGTGACAAAATCAGGTTTTCAAAAGTTTACTGTCTACTGCAGCTGCCTATGAGAAAGGATTTGTATATTTTTATTACCTAAGAAGGAAAGTTTTTTAGCCCTTTCCCACATGCAACAACTCTGCAGCAGACCACTTTGAAAACATACTTGTAAACATTTGGAAACTCCCTTTAAATGAAAGTACAATAATTGAATCAAGTTGAAAACATGATGACAAAACAAGAAATTGTTCATCTTGAGTAATTTCTTTTTTTGGCGCCATGTTTTTAAAAAGATCTATGCTGCAGAGGCGTCAAAAACGTCTATATGAGGGAAAGGGTTAATCGTTTTCATGATGCAGACAACTTTTGTTTCCTCTTGAATAAAAATAAAATGAAAGCATTGGGATATATCATAAGCATTAATAGATTCGTAATCATTTTCATTTTTCCAGTGTTCTCTTCGCTTTTTACCCTTTCCCACTTAAAGACACATTTTGACACATCTGCAGCAGAAGACTGTTGAAAAATTACGGTAAAAGGAGGAATTTGCAATACTGCAATATTTTTCAAAGGTTTTCGTCTACAGAAGTGCCAAAGTGCATCTTTGAAAGAGGGTAAAAAATGTATTTTATCATGAATGTACAAACGTTTCTGAAATAATTTATTGATTGTTACATGTTGTGTGTTATTTAGGAATCAGAGGATTCCAGTGAAGATGAAGACGAAGAGGATTCAGCAGACGAAAACACTAAGCTTCTGGATGAAGTAGATGCTGAACAACCAATCAAAGATGCGCCAGACACATTACAAACAGAGGGTGTCAACAGGGTACCAAAAAGTGTGACCGGCGATGTGGATGAGTCAGAAGTAAAACATGGCTTGTTTTATATTGGTAAGAAAAAAATTCAAATTTTACATGGGTTTTATATTGGTAAGAAAAAAATCAAATTTTACATGGGTTTTATATTGGTAAGAAAAAAAATCAAATTTTACATGGGTTTTATATTGGTAAGAAAAAAGTTCAAATTATACATGGCTTGTTTTATATTGGTAAGAAAAAAAAAATCAAATTTTACATGGGTTTTATATTGGTAAGAAAAAAAAATCAAATTTTACATGGGTTTTATATTGGTAAGAAAAAAGTTCAAATTATACATGGGTTTTATATTGGTATGAACAAAATTCAAATTATACATGGGTTTTATATTGGTATGAAAACAGTTTAAATTATACATGGGTTTTATATTGGTATGAAAACAGTTTAAATTATACATGGGTTTTATATTGGTATGAAAAAAGTTCAAATTATACATGGGTTTTATATTGGTATGAAAAAGTTCAAATTATACATGGGTTTTATATTGGTATGAAAAAAGTTCAAATTATACATGGGTTTTATATTGGTATGAAAAAAGTTCAAATTATACATGGGTTTTATATTGGTAAGATAAAAGTTCAAATTTTACATGGCTTGTTATACTCCCGTTGAAAAAACGGCACATATTATAGTTTTACCTGTGGCTAGTATGTTATCTGCCCCATAACTTTAGAAGCCTTTGTCCAATCATCACCGAATTTGGTCAGAATGTGAATTGGCATAAAATATTGGACAAGTTTGATAACTAGCCATATCGCTTTAGTCACTCAAGAGTACAGAAATTACCTAAAATTGGTCTTATCTGCTCAATACTTTTAGAAGCCTTTGTCCAATCACCACCAAATTTAGTAAAAATGTGTATATAGTCACTCGAGAGTTATTGCCCTTTAATTATAGAAATTACCCCATATCACAATTGTCCGAACAATAACTTTTGAAGCCTTTATCCAAGCATCGCAAAATTTAGTCCGAATGGTATAGTGTATGGGCATAACATCTCGGACAAGTTGTAAAACCAGCTATTTTGCTCAAGTCACTAGAGTTATCATCCTTTTATGACAGAAATTACCTAAAATTGGTCTTGTCCGCTAAATAACTTGTGTATTGGCATAATATCTCGGACAAGTTTGATTACCAGCCATATCGCTTCAGGCACTTGAGAGTTATTGCCCTTTAATTATAAAAATTACCTAAAATCGATCTTGTCCGATCAATAACTTTTTAAGCCTTTATCCAATCATCACCAAATTTAGTCAGAATGTGTATGGGCATAATATATATCTTAAACAAGTGCTATAATCAGCCGTATCGCTCGAATTGCGCCCAAACAAAATATAAACATCTTAATAAATAAACATTCTTTTTCTTTTTTGGCAGGATCGGATGTTCATGTTAGAGAGGGCTCCCCAAGTGTTGACTCCTTAACACCACAAACCTCCGAAGTTTTGTCCGACCCCAGCCTGTCGGGCGGTTCCCTCGATGGTCCTCCGATGATTATTATTGACAGCGGTAGTGAACCTGTCATTTCTACACGGTTTACCTATCCACATGAGGATGTTATGGAGGAAGAGAAAGGAAAAGTTAAATTCTTTATGGGTAAGGAGGCAACATATATGGATTTGTTTGAAGATTGACCCTTTCCCACATACAGCATTTCCCGTATACATAGGCTTTCTGAAACCTCTTTAGCAGACGACTTTTGAAAAGATTGTGGCCAAAGGAGAAATAGCTCATCATGACCAATTTCTCCTTTTTGCCACAATGTTTTCAACTCTTTAAAAAATAAATAGCCTTTCTTTTTCTAGAAATTTGTCTCTTTTTTTTTCTTCAAATATTTTCAATGTCGTCTGCTGGAGAATTGTTGTATGTGGGCAAGAAATAATTAATCCACCATCTCATAAAGACACAGTTTTTGTGTCGTCTGCCGAGTGATAATTTGGGATCACAGGGGCCACATTGTGTTCTTTTTTTAAACAATCTTGTTATTTTCATTGAGATCCTTACAGAGGTTGTTGATATCATTTGGAGCATAAAAGCTTGTCCACCATAAAGAAATTTTAGATTTAGTTATTAAGCTTACATTAAAATAATTATCCTTGAAATAGGCCTCACGATGGAAATCCGGTCCCTCATATGCCTTTCCTTTCAGTTTGTGTTGATTTTTGTACACAATTGTTTTGCTAGGAATTTCAACTGTATTGCAGCATTTATTTTTGAATTTTTAAATGTACTGCAGCATTTATTCTTGAATTTTTAGCTCCACTTGCTGAAGCCAGTCTAGCTTATGTCATGGCGAATTGTCCGTTGTGTGTGTGTGTGTTAACTTATTCCTTTAAACGACTTCTTCTCTTTAACCACTTGGCCAATTTGGTTGAAACTTTGTAGGAAGCATCCTCTCAATGTCCTCTTCTAAATTCCTTCCTTAATTTTTTTTTATTCATTCAAAATTCTGGTTTCCATGGCAACCAAAAGAAAAAAATAGTGAAAACTTTAAAAATCTTCTTCTCCGAATGGCTGCCAGGGGGCAGGGCTGTTTGGAGATTTGGCTTAGGAGCGATACTGGCCCTCTTGGGCCTCTTGTTAATTGTATTGCAGCATTTATTCTTGAATTTTTAATTGTATTGCAGCATTTATTCTTCAATATTCAATCGTATTGCACCTTTTATTTGATGTTGTAAATAATAAAAGTATTTAGACTGTACTAAAATACAATTAACGTTTGAGCTGGGTTTGGCAAAAAGAGGTCTTGCTGCATGCACCACCACAACAGTATAAAACAAAGGGCTATGATAGTTAACCCTTTCCCACATACAACACTTTTACAGCAGACAAAAAAGTATGAGAAAAAAAATTCCTTCTGCAACAATTTTTTTCAAAAGTTGTCTGCTGCTGAGGCATCTGTGGAAAAGGTTTAAACATGTGGAGCTACATTTCTAGTATTTCATAGACACATGAAATATATGATTGCCTCTTCACTTTTCTGCAACAAGACCTAAAATTGTCTTACTCAGATCAGTAATTGGGAAATTTAAAGTGTGATTTCTATAGACAGGGTATCGCTATACGAAGGTGGTCTTTAGCACAGGTTTAACTGTAGAAACAAGCAACTACATAAATGTTCCTGTTAATGTGATCTCCAAAATAGAATTGAAAACTTTTAAAATTCAATTACGATGAATATCGAAAAACAATATGGGTTTTTAAAAGTCTTTTGTTGCTTGTACATCAATATGTCGTTATTATCTGGGTAAAGTACATCATTATGTCGTTCTTATCCGGGTAAAATAGATGTGGTTGAGACAGGAATCTTCATTCTAATTTTGGTTTTATGTTTTACTGTGAGACTGTTTTTGTTTTCCCCTTTCCAGGGAAAGAAGCCGGTATAGTAATTAATTAAAACTTGGTGATGGTTGATGATATCACAGGCGTCTACAATGTGTAGCATGATGTTGTGTTCTAAAAATAGCTCATTTATCTATCTCTATTGATTTCTTTCTTTTTGATTGAGATGGACAAGCTATATTTAGTAACACTACAATAGTTTATTTTTAGTAACAATATTTTACGGATAACAATTCAGACGCCTGTGGTTGATATTTAATATTTTGTCCTGTTGGCTATGTTTTTTAACCTTGTTATATTTAATTTGGATTGATGTTGAACATTATAAATATATATGCAATAAAAGGAGGAACTTAAAAAAAAGAAAGATTTGAAGTATTTTGAAACAAACTTTGAGCTTTTCTGAAAGGTTACCTTATTGGTAAATTTTGACAATCAATCTATTTATAATGACCAATCAGATGCAAGAGTGAGAGAATTAATCAATTAACCCATAATACATGTTTACTGCTCTGAAACAGTTAGCTCTTCTACTAACCCAATTTGTGTCATTGGCTCATTTGGCTTTCATCTCTTAACATTGAAAGATGAGATTGTATAAATACTGTATTTAACCCTTACCCAGTTGCAGACACATTTATATGTTTGTTCAGCAGATGTCTTTTGAAAACATTGTGGCAAAAGGGGGAAATTGCTCAAAACAAACAATTTCTCCTTATTGCCACAATGTTTTCAACTTTATTTAATTATTATGCCCCCTTTCGAAGAAAGAGGGGTATATTGCTTTGCACATGTCTGTCTGTCTGTAGACCAAAGCTTGTCCGAGTGATAACTCAACAACGCCTTGACCTACGGTCCTCAAACTGGACATGATGGTTGGGCCTGACCAGTAGATAAATCCTATTTATTTTGAGGTCATTAGGTCAAAGGTCAAGGTCACTGTGACCTTGAACACAAAAACCTTTTTTAAGCTTGTCCGAGTGATAACAATGCCAGGACCTTAGGTCCTCAAACCTAACGTGGAGGTTGGGCCTGACCAGTAGATGAACCTTGTTTATTTTTAAGTCATTGGGTCAAAGGTCAAGGTCACAGTGACCATGACCACCAAAACCTTTTTTAAGCTTGTCCGACTGATATCTCAACAATGCCTGGACCTATGGTCCTCAAACTTGACGTGGAGGTTGGGCCTGACCAGTAGATGAACCCTATTTTTGTTAGGTCATTTGTCAAAGGTCAAGGTCACAGTGACCTTAAACACAAAAAACATTTTTAAGCTTGTCCGAGTGATAGCTCAACAATGTATTGACCAATGGTCCTTAAACTTGACGTGGAGGTTGGGCCTGACCAGTAAATGTACCCTATTTATTTTTAGTTCATTGGGTCAAAAGTCAAGGTCACAGTGACCTTGAACACTAAAACCTTTTCTGAGTGATAACTGGATATTGCCTGCACCCATGGTCCTCAAACTTGACGTGGAGGCTGGGGGTGACCAGCAGATGAACCCTATTGGTTTTTGAGGCCATCAGGTCGAATGTCAAGGTCACAGTGACCTTGAATAAAAAAAGCTTGTCCAAGTGATAACTGGGCATTGCCTGCACCCATGGCCCTCAAACTTGACTTGAAGACTGGGGGTGACTAGTAGATGACCCTCATTGATTTTGAGGTAATTGGGTAAAAAATTGTCCAAATATTCCTCACAATATGGCACTCAGGGGAGCATAATGTTTGACAAACATCTCTTGTTATACTTTCATTTTACAAGATTTTTTATATGTTTGCCAAACTGGTTTTAGAGTCATCTGAAGCAGCATGTAGGAAAGGCTTAACTATCTTCTGCTGTTTAGTTGTCCAAACTTGATCTCTCAGGAAAAAGGTTTATATTAAAATAAGGTTAACTAAATTTTAGCATGCAAATGTTGACAGGACAGAATCTTTATATAAATAGTGTATAATGATTATATATTTATACGGTCTTTAGCTAGAAAAGTAAGTCTTAATCCATTCATTATAGTTTCAAACTGTGGAAAACACATTGCTCTGGACCAAACTTCCCCCCCCCCCAAATTTTTTTTTAAAGAGATTAACATTGTAATTTTTCTAGAATCAACATGTCAAGGTTAGCTATACCGATGAAATATTTTATTCTAGATTCAGAAACTTCTTTTGTATGAAGTGATATATAACTATGTCCTTTACAATAACCATATATCACACATACAACAAATTTGCAGCAGATGAGGTTGAATTAACATTCAGAAATTTATCAAAAATCATTATAAATTAAATTATATTTATTGGAAAGAGTTAAAAAACTTTGTGGCAAAAAGAGTAATTGCTCATTGTGAGCAGTTCCTCCTTTGGCCAAGCCCGGCCGGGTAGCTCAGTTGGTAGCGCATCTGACTCGTGATCTGGAGGTCACGGGTTCGATACCCAGTTGAGGCGAACATTCTTTCGGGCGATTTTTC
>JAUELF010288253.1:0-10153 GCA_031471495.1 Clinocardium nuttallii | reverse complement strand
TGTTGAAAAGGGTTATTGCCTTTATGTATTCAAAGTCGCCTGATACAGATGTGTTGCATGTTGAAAAGGGTTATTGCATAACTGGTTAGGATTGTTGTCATCAGAAAAAAATGACTGTTAAATGCTGGAAGTGGAAATTTCTTGTTTTTGACAATCTATCTTTTCCTCTTAATGTTCTCAGAAAGTATTTGCTGAAGTGTGTCAAACGTTCACTGCATTAGTAAAAATGTCAATTGCATACCTCCATTGATTCGTGTGGCCAATGGTGCAGCGAGAGTATTCAGAGAGTTGAATCCGGTGGAGTAAAACATGTTTTTATTCACGTTTCCAGTAATGGTTGACAACTCAGATCCGCTTACTCCGTTACCAGCACCCGCAGTAAACAGTGTGATACCATTGTTCTGCGCATTCTGGGCAGCCAGAGCAGTCATCTGTGAGTTGGAGGAGGTACTTCCAGTGACGAGCACGCCGTAGTGGGGCACGTCTGCTCGCCCACCGTTGCTGGACGAGAAACCGTAACTGGTGAGGAAGTTGATGACGTCCCCGGTGTTTCGGCCACCTGGCTGGTACTTGATGGTGTCGATGGCATTGAACAACTGCTGCTGGGTGCTATACTGGTTCAGATAGAACTGATTGTAAGCACCAGAGCTGTATGTAACAATGCCAATCCTTGTACAGGCCGGATTTACGTTATAGTATCGAATGTTGTTCTTGATGAAGTCTAGTTGTGTCTGAAAGTTATCCGCTCCGAGATACGTCGATGAGTCTACCATGTAGACGATATCTTGTTTAACACATGCTTGTCCTGAAAGTAATTTGTTTTACATTATAGTTTACCTTTTCCCATGTAAACGCATTTTGACACATCTGCATCACACAACTTTTTAAAACATTTTGTTAAAATGAAAAAGTTATCATAATAAGCAATTATCCTTTTGTCACAATGTTTTCAATAATTGCATTTTTTATACAGATATCAGATATCTCATATATGTGCCGCGATAAACAGCTCTTTTTCCCACAATATCTCTCATATTGTCCAACTAATTCTTTTAAGTACCCACGATAAACAGCTCTTTTTCCCCACAATATCTCTCATATTGTCCAACTAATCTTTTAAGTACCCACAACATATTGTCAGGGGGTCAAATAATGGTTTTAGAAAATGCAAAACGACCCTTATCTAGAAATCTGCCATTTAATCAAATTATCAATTACTCACTTCTGTAGGGGAATTGAGTAAATATCATGGACAGAGGAGAAACTACTTGTATCTTGAGCAGAAATCATCCAGTTCTTTTGACAAGTTTTCCAGCTTCCAAAAGTTTCAATTAAAAAGAAATAAGTAGATCGAGAAATCATTTTCATAAATATCTATATATTGCCACAAATGATGCATTATTTCAGGGGGAGTTTCTTCAGAAAATTAATTGGACTATATTCTGATAAAATAACTGACTAAAACAGTAAATATTTACTGTGATCATGTTCAGGTTTTACAGTGTCTTCAACACTAAATACAACAATTGTACAGCAAACACATATCGAACATGGTTATATCAGGGACATAAATCTACGTCCCTGGTTATACCTAAGGATTTCTACAAATCGTGAACAATAAAATAGGCTTTACACTCATGACATACTAGTAGTCCAGGTTTCTGTACTAGGAATGCGATTTTATATTTTGACTGTTCGCATCCTATGTGCAATATATGTAACGGCGATATATTGAGACTAGACAAACTAGTAGCCACTGATTAAAAGACATAACAGTCTGATATGCGAACATGACGATATAAATCTTGATATTACACCAAGATCTAAAAAATATCCACTACATAATTTGTCATAAAACTAAATATATATTTACCTGAAACTTGTCTCTTGTCTGAAAAATGAAACAAATTGGACCAGATTAATGATCTTCCTAATGGTTTATCTGAAAATGTAGACATGTTTTGCAAGCATATGGAAGTGGGAAAATTGCTCTTTCTCCCTCAATGTTTTCTACTGTTTCTCAAAAATGGTGAGGCACAGGCTATGTAACTCCAATAGGATAGGCATCTTTTAAATAACATAAGCATAGAACTTCCCCGCTAATTTGGAAGTCGGGTCTTCTGCACTAATGCAAGAATCAAAGCACTGAAAGCATCTGTTGTTTATATATGTATATAGGGCCGTCCGTAAAGATTGTTATTCATAAAAGCTAATGTCAATTACTGTTTGAATTATCCTTACGCATCAATATATATTATATATATATATATAATCACATAATCCAACATGGAACAAAGAAAGACTGTGTGTTATTGCGTGTGCGAACCTCAACCAATCAAAACAATTTGGAATCAGATGGCAACCAATAAAAATACTCAGACTTCGCGCAAAAATACAAACGAGCAGAGCGGTCGCGGACCAAGGTTGTCTAGTTGAAATACAGGACAGGGGCAGATTATTAAAAAAAAAAGGATTCCCCGTCAAGTGAGACAACTTTCCTGTAAATTCAACCCTTTTCCTCATACGACAAGTATGCAGGGACTTTAAGCATATTTTGTCAAAATAGAAAATCTCTATAATTGAATGGATAACCTATGACTAAAAGTGGAAAGCACTGTGGAAAAATGAGAAATTGCTCGTCTTGAACAATTTCCTCCTTTGTCACTATGTTTTCACAAAGTCGTCTGCTGCAGAGGTGTCAAAAAGCGTCTATATGAGGGAAAGAGATAGCTGGACCTTTGGGGAGAGAGAGAGAGAGAGAGCGAGAGAGATCGCTTACATCTAGTGCAATAAAGAGTGTAGAAGATAACGTGAATGTATGTATGTTATTGCTGATCTGGATCTGCTTCCGATGTCTTGCAAATTAAGACAAAATTGGATTTAGCCGTCGCGTGAAATATTAAACCAAATTTATGACCTATAAATGATTGAACAAATAGTTCATGTACAGTTACGCGTGTCTGGGTTAAGATAAAAAAAAGGCTGAGATTCCGCCAGTTGTAACAGGTTATCTTGCAGTGTTGTTGACCTTTGGCTCGGGGCATGACTAGTATGGGGCTTAATATGGTGACAAGAGATAAGGAAGTATTTCTCCTCCTGGCAAGATTCCTCCATTCAGATAACCCTGTAGTGAACATCTCTATCTTCATAAAAATTAAATTATATTTTAGCTGATGTAAACTGATCTGAGTCTGCTTATTAGATTTGTTATTCAAAGCAGAAAAAATAGAAAACATGTTTGTGTAAACGTTATTTTAATTCATCGTTCTATAATTTTCACCTATTTTTGCTATATTCTTTTAACATGAAAAAAACCTGTTATATATTTACTTAAAAATATCATTTGAAATCAGTCTCACAGAAAAGCAAACAAGATAGGCGGCGACGTTAAGGATTTATGAATCCAAAATAAAGATTTCAATCTCAAGTTTGACCCTAAATCGGGATAAATTTGAAACAAATAGTTGCTTAAATATGCGGTAACAGAACAGAGCCACTGAATATTAGCAATGGTAATTGAACGATGAATATTACAAGCAAATATGTCGTTGAACTCCCTTTCCCACCTGCAGATGCATTTTGGAACAATAGCAGCAGACGACTTTTGAAAACATTGTGGCCAGTCTGTCTGCTGCATAATTGTTGTATGTAGAAAAAAGGTTGGTTTAATGCCGATTAATCTACAAAATGTCTTCACAGTTTAGGTGATTGAACATTCGATAGTATTCCGTTTAAAGGCCCCTGGCGTACATTTCAAGAAATAAGTTTAAACAACTCATTCATGGGCATAAGTGACTTCAATATGTTGATAGTTGCTTATCGAAATATGCAAATGACCCAGAGATAACGACCAATGACATCGTTGCATATTGACCTTATTTTCAAACAAGCGCAATGGTATGACCTGCAAGTACCATTCGGAAACATTATACACAAAATGCGTCCGTTTGTAGTAAAAGGGTACAAGTTTGTTTTTTATGAATAGTGTAGATCCAGATCAAATTAAGTGTCGGATTAGTTTGATCAAGATCTACACTATTCGCGTACTATAATAACTTACAAACGCGTGTTAGAATATGAACTTGTATAGATTATGATATGACTAACTAGATGAACTTTCACTGTGCAGAAGGAGAACTTATTCGAACGGATTGGCTAGATGGCGTGGTGGTGAACTTTCACTGTGCAGAAGGAGAACTTATTCGAACGGATTGGCTCAAATAGGAAATCAAGTGTTAACTGGTGATAATGCATCATTTTCACTTCTAGAATAGTTCCAATACCGTGTTCGCTTAAGAACGTTTTTTTCTTATCATTTACCCATCAACACAAGCATTGTGACGCCCAGGCAGCAGACGACATAATGCCGAAAGAAGAAATTGATCTTGTCATTTATAGAGAGTTTCCATCTGTTGCCCCGATGTTTCCCTAGTCTGCTGCAGATTTGATATCTGTTGAAAAGGTCAAGTTATTTGTACTTCATTGGAATACACGATGAGTATTATCCCTAAACTATCATGCCAAAGAAGAAAGAAAATGGTCCAATTTTCACAGGGCAATAATATAAAGTAACTGAAAGGCATCTATAAAGAGGAATTCCAATTGTTATTTGAATGAACGACCCTTAAACGAAACACCAAAGAATGTAGTCCTTCGTTGAAACATATTGCATAAGCTGCTTTATTATGTTCTTTTCTTGTAAATGGTTCGGTTGCATAAGGAATAACCAAGCAAGCGAACCTCTGTATTATTTGAACTGGAAAGAATACACTTGGACATTTATTTCGAAATAAAGAAGCCATCTTGATCCCATAATCACTCAAAATACTAATACTCAAATATTAACTTAGAATTAGAACAAACATTTAGAGCCTTTTCTTCTTTGTTATCATATTTTCAAGAGTCTTTTGCTGCAGATGCGTCGGCATTTTGGAAAGGGTTAACATTAAAAGTAAGAATTGTTAAACACAAAGAGAATATCATGTAGCCACTGTCTCGTGTAAAACTTTCATTTGATCTGTTATTAAGGACACCAAGTACAATTGAAACGTTTTGTGTGCAACAAATCCAAAATAAGCCAATATGAGAGACAATATGCAATTTACAATAAACATCGCAATCGCCTTAGATATACCAGATTCAGTTTACATTAATGCTGCTGTGATTCGCTTTACGTAATATTTGTTAGGACAATGCAATTAATAGAGCTTGCAATGTGCAAGTTTAAGCTAACTTTGCTAGTCTACTAGCACTGCGTTTAGTAGAACAGTTCGATTACTAACTGAAATTACAGCTACTATAAAACAGATGTAATTTGATTGATTTGATCGGAAACCGTGAAATCCGTGTAAACAATTGCCATACATTTCACTATTAAGACACCAATATACAAACATGCATTTCAATTTGAAACACATTGTATTACAAACACATTCATTTTAACAGCTAGTAGTCTTAGAATATTTGGTTTCGATATTTCATAATTTTAAAAAATAAACTAATGGCTATACATTCAATCAAAAAAGTTAAGATCTGAAGTAGAATAAAAATAAATTTAATAAAAGTTAAAGTAACAAAAGTCGTAATATTTTGAGATCCATAATTCTTCAATGAAAAACAAAATAATGTACTGTTCCTACCTTTCGCGTCTGCCCTTACCAAAATGGCAAGGACCGCAAGGAAGGCTACGATTGGTAGCCGCATGTTTCCTTGTCGTCGAAATTCGAAATAATGCAATCCTCGATTATCCAAGGTTTAAATAGACGACACCGGCTGCTTATCTTTGGCAAGTAGGAGACACGACCTGGACCGAGTCGTGTTACATAGAGGTCCCTAGCAAATATAACTGTCATCATCAGAGTGAAGCGCAAGCCTAGGAATTGTATTTGATTACACACTTGAATCGGTGTCAGAAACTGTATAAATGCACACGTTGCACGTGAAGTTTCAAAGCATTACCTCGTGAAGATGCACATATCTCTCCGAAAGTCTGCACTGTACGCGTATGTACTTTGCAAGCGACCTGTTTTAATATGACTCGTGTCACATCAACTTGAGGACGAATAAATCTGTTCTTACTCACGCAATTGATACTGTCTATAGTTTGCATAACGGCCGCACCCTGTTTCAGTTTGATGCACCATATGACTGTTTGAAAAAGGAAGTTATTAGATATTGTCGAGTAGACGTTCTTTGAGAGAAATCGGGGCATAAGAGAAATTGCTCGAAACGGGGAGTTTTTCAACTTTGTATCAACATTAACTATAAGTGAACATTTCGAGTTATAATAATTAGTAATTCACTGCAGTGGACCCTTTCATATTGCGGCATGTTTTTAACATAATTTTCTTAGAAAACGGTTAACTCGAATTCCTTAATGTTTCCCCAATTGCCACATTTTAGGATTGTGTAATTTACAGCATTGATGCTTGCCAATTGCCAATTAAAACGGCCGACAAGGGAGACAATTATTGTAGTTTTAGGAACTATGTACTTCGAACAAATACATGTTGGTTATACCTTTCCGACGTACAACAGATCTGAAATAGGCGACTTTCAAATTAATTAATTGAATAATTGATTCTGGTTTTACGCCGTTTTAAACAAATTCAATCATATTTCACCTACTCATATGTGTCTCTCACAAGTACTCTACACAACATACATTGCAAACAACTGGCTGCTTTTTCACATAGACTGTTAGCCATTGGTGAAAGACCAATGACGCATGTCACATTGACTTTTTTCAAACGTCGGAAAGAATGTTGGCCAAGCATATAAAGAAAAACGTAATGGGTATATTAGATTATTACGTTTTACAACATGAGCGAATCACTATGTGTGTATTCTTCCGCGAATGTTTACAGAATGGATGAGAACGTGTATCCTAAACACAAACGTCACGATAGATAGACGAGGTAAACGGACCATTATCGGTCATTAAAATATTGTGTTGTGTGATAAGTTTCTTAGGTAGTACATGTTGGGACTATTTTCTGACAGCGAAAAACCGCGGCTCGCTTAATAACAAATTTCTTGCACTCGTTTAATTACACTTTATAGGAATTCACAACTCATGTCATATCCTATACATAGTTTTTTGTGCCAGAATATTCAAACACTTTCATGCATGGAACATCCAAATCTTTATTGGGAATAAAGGAAAGAAAACAGGCTAGAATAATTCGCTCTAGATATACAAGTGTTAAGGGACATTTTGATAATTAATGTTGTCAAATTAGATTCATATTTAAGGAGCATCGAAATATTAACACATATAAAACTACCTTTCAAATTGTTTTACTTTAAAACCCATTTATTGTTTTCCGACATCTAGTTTACTTTAAAACCCATTTATTGTTTTCCGACATCTAGTTTCATTACAATTTCTCCTTGGCGCTCGTGATTGTTAGGTTAGCATTACGACTGACACGCAAATAAATGTATCAGGATACATGGACCAATAGTACTGATAACCCATACAACGCCGTGATATATAACTAAAACATCGTTTTAAACACAATACAAACATACACATAATAATGAGCCGCCCCGCGAGAAAACCAACATTGTGGACTCTGCGTAAAGTATCGACCCGGATCAGCCTAAGCATGCCACACAGGCCTACTTGGACAGACAATTTTTGCCTCCTGTGGATTTTCTGTTTCAGAAATCATTACTCTATACCTCTATCCCCCTGAGACGGAATATGTCGGCCCGGATCAGTGTGCGCGGACATCGCAGGCTGATCTGGTCGCTACATTACACAGAGGCAATAAGGTTGGTTTTCTCGCGGGACTGCTCATATTTTGTACTATGGATCACCCCTCGTATAACTAATTGGCATTAAGGGGGAATGTAAGTCAAAGTTGATCGACGTTATCTAACATAGTGGGAATTGCAGAGACCAGCCCATGTTTGGACCCAGAACATGCCAAAAGTTACCAAGATAGCATGTGCTTATCTGGCAAAATGACAAGCCCGTATTATGAGGCTTGCTTTAATAGCGAAAATACCACGTAAGCTATACATCTCATGGCAAAGGTTACTAAGATCTCGTACGCTATTGTTTAAGTGTGAAGTTTAATGCCGTTTTCAACAGTATATCAGTTACAAAACGTTAAAAACACTAATACATGAGTCCTGGGTCAAGAAATATGTACTATGCTAGGAAATGTGCATTGTCTCATGGCTACCTACCATGACCGCCGGGACTATTTCACCCCCGCCCCCCTTCCCAACCACACACACTCAGACCCCTCGGTCACGACAGATTCCTTAAATACCATTGGGTATAAGATGCAAACATAGTCTATTCATATATGTGCGGCGTGTTTTAATAGCTCATGCCAAATTGCTAGTAACGCCATTTGTTATAAAAACGTGCTTTAAGTTCATCACACATTGCATTTATCGTTTTATTTCTGGTTTGATAAAAGCATAAATCAGCAAGTCTGATCTCCCGGTCTTTGGCTATGTACAACTTGAACGACATCGGATCATTAGATCCGCGCCACACGAAAACTGACCTTTCGGAGGTGTTGCAATTGTTGAAGTACTGTATTCTTCTAACGTCAAAGGTAGCGCGTCATAAACGTATATGTATGTATTTTAACCCTTCCCACATACAGCAAATCTTCAGTAGACAATTATGAAAAACAACTAGGCGAAATATCTATATCGGTAACTTAGATTATTGAAAAGAGTTGGAAATATTGTTGCAAAAGGAGAAATAGCTCATTTATGAGCAATTTCTTCTTGTACCAAAATTGTGTCAAAAGTCGACTGCTGCAGAAGCTTATGTATGTGGGAAAGCGTTACAACCTTAAAGAATACGATACCTCTTTCAGCGCCCATGGCAATATTAAAGAATACGATACCTCTTTCAGCGCCCATGGCAATATTACAGAATACGATACCTCTTTCAGCGCCCATGGCAATATTACAGAATACGATACTTCTTACAGCGCCCATGGCAATATTACAGAATACGATACTTCTTTCAGCGCCCATGGCAATATTACAGAATACGATACTTCTTTCAGCGCCCATGGCAATATTAAAGAATACGATACTTCTTTCAGCGCCCATGGCAATATTAAAGAATACGATACCTCTTTCAGCGCCCATGGCAATATTAAAGTTTTTGCAAACAATACAGATTCAGTTGACACAACTCGTAACGAGCCTGAACTCATCATTGTTATTTATCTTTGAAACCAGCAAGTAAGTCGTAATACAAAACAGAGCACCATGGAGGACAGTCATTACTACCATTTTTAAATTCGTTGGTCCGGTCGGGGATCAAACCCGAGACGAACATTCTACCACTCCCCTACCGAGGCGGTGTAACAAATCATACTTTCACTTCATGGTAATCAATTGTTAACTTGTTGAATACATTTGAGAAGCGTAAGTCGATTTAAGCGAGGGGGAGTGGTTCTCCTATCCGTTTTTGGCAAGTCTTCATGTGTATCAAAACGGTGCATCTAAGATTATATGAACCCTACCATGGGAAAAGGAGCAAGATTGGCATTTCTGAACAATGTAGGTTCAAATCAGCGCGCACATCTGCTCCGTCTTATCAGAGTATATCCAAGTTGACAAAAGCTGCTCACATCCCTAGGCAAGCAATATGTGAATAGTTTAGATATTGATCAGACTGTGTGAATGCTCATCTGAATCTACACCTTTTCCTATGGACGAGCTCATTTAATATGTATAGACTAGGAAGAATCTGAAAAGTTGACAGTTCTAAACGAGCCGTCCCGCGAGAAAACCAACATTATGAACTCTGCGTTATGTATCGATCCAGATTAGTCTGCGGGCGCTAATTTGGGCCGACACATTATGTATCAGTGGGATAGAAGTATAGAGTAATAATTCCCGAAACAGAAAATCCACATGAGTCGAAACGTGTCTGTCCGGGTTAGCTTGCGCGGCATGCTTAGACTGATCTGGATCGATACTTTACGAAGTTACCACACTTTTGGGGTTTTTCGTGGAATGGCTCATGTCTTGATGGCACACCATCACCGCCGCGAGTAGGACCGAGCACGTGACGTACACGTAACCCATCTCACAAAGCAGACGACTCTTGTAAACATTGTGGTAAAGCGAGAAATGGTTATTCATGAGCAATTTCTCTTATTGC
>JAUELF010288232.1:0-10154 GCA_031471495.1 Clinocardium nuttallii | reverse complement strand
GATTCTTTTGTAAAATATTTTCCATAAACCTTTGTTTTTGTCATCTAAGTAACGCTTTACCCAGCCAGCTTTTAAAGAAGTTAATAGGAAGTATATATTTGGAATAGCTATGCCGCCATTTTCGATTGACAGTATTGCATTTTTTCTTTTAATTTTTTCTGGTTTTTTATCCCACAGGTACTCAAAAATGGTTTTATTTATATCGTCTAAAATGTAGTTTGGTGGATTTTCTAGAACTGAAAGAGGGTAAATTAGTTTTGGTAATGCAAACGTTTTTTAAATTGTTACTTTCCCAAGTAGTCTTAATTTTCTGTGATGCCACTGTTTTTAAACATTTTTAAATTCTTGAAGTTTTGGAATTATGTTTTTTTCTAAACTAATTGTGATGTCATTAGAAAATGTGATGCCTTATGTTTTTGCTGATTTCGATGTCCAAATTAATCATTTACATTTGTTGTATTCTAAGTTGCTTTGTTTAAGACTCCCTACTCGCATTATAGTTGATTTTGATGTATTAAGTTTAAGTCCTGAGATATTGCCAAATTTAATTAGTGCTTTCATTAGTGACATGAACGAATTTTCAGACCCATCGTTAAAATATGTTGCGTCATCTGCAAACATGCTCTGTTTTACCTCTTCGTTTTCAACTTTTATTCCTTGTATATCTGTATTTTTTGTTATATAATTGGAAAGGATTTCGATACAACAAAGAAATAGATACGAAGACAGGGGACAACCTGTCTTACACCTCGTTCTACTGGAAGACTTTCCGAAAGATTACCATTGTTAATCATTTTGCTATTTATATCACGGTAAAACAGCTTAACCCATTGTATGAAAGAGTGTCCAAAATTAATTTTTTTTAAACATTTGAACATGAAATCATGATTTATACTATCGAAAGCTTTTTCAAAGTCTGCGGAAAAAAAAGTAATACTGGTTTATTGGTATTGTTTAAATAATCTATACAATCTTTAATTTAAAATGTTTGTCGTTGCAATATAGTAAGAGAACCATGTTCAAATGAGTAGTTGATTGATTTAATAAAGTGTGGTTTTAATATATCCCAAAATGTTTTATAGAATTCTACAGTTAAACCATCTGAGCCCGGGCTTTTTTCATTTTTCATATCAAATAATGCTTCTTTACATTCTTGTTCTGTTAGAAGCCCTTCACAATAATGTTTATCTTCATCATTCAGTGTTGGCAAGTTACATCCAAAGAAATCAAGATCAGTGTCAGATGTTTTACGTTCTCTATACAGCTTTTCATAAAATTCTTTTTGTTCGTGTAAAATTTCATTTTGATCTGTTATTTCCTTATCATTTATTGTTAATTTGTGAATAATCTTTTGTTCGCAGTGTCTTTTTTCTAAATTAGCAAAATACTTAGAATTATTTTCATTGTTTTCTGTATGAGTGGCTTTAGCTCTCAGAATGGAGCCATTTATTTTTACATTCGTTATATTATCTAATTCTTGTTTGAGATTATTTAAATAATTTGTGTCATTTTCATTGAGAGTCGAATCCTTTGAGATGCTTTGTTCTAGTGTTTGTATTTGATTTAAAATAGTATTTTCTCTCTTTGATCGTTCTCTTTTTCTATGCGTTGCATACTTAATAGAATAATTTCTAATCGTTGCCTTTAATTATTTCCCACATTGTATTTGGGTTGCAAACGTTTTTTTTAATTGTTTCATTTATACACGAATTTATGTTATTTATATGCTGTCAAGTAATAAGGAATTATGTATTTTAAAATAACCTGGACCTTCTTTAGATTTGTTTAAGTTAATATGTAATATGACAATCGAATGGTCTGATTTATATCCCGGTTTAATTTTACAACTTGTTACTACATTATTCAGATACTCAGAGGTTAAAAAATAATCTAGCCTACTTAATATAGTGGGTTTAGTGTTTGAATGCCATGTAAATTGTTTTAGTGTTGGATTTAAGAATCTCCAAACATCTATGAAATTAAAACCAGATATAATATCTTTTATTATCTGTCTACACCCCTTATTTGTATCGGTTTTTCCGTGTTTTTTGTCTAGATCAGCATTTAATACTGTATTAAAGTCCCCGCCTATAATTATATTTTGGTCCATATTGTTTGATAACAATTCTTTAAGTGTGTCAAATACGTTTGTCATGATCATAATTTGGTCCATATATGTTTATCAATAGAATTTCTTTATCTTGTATCGTTACATTTAAACTTATTAATCTACCCTTTATAATTTCTGTAAAGTTGTTTACATTAATTCCTGAATTTTTATTAATAAGTATTGCTACTCCTTCTTTATTTGTTTTACTACCACTAACATAACAAGGCCCATCCCAATCCATTTTAAAGTTTTTATTTAAGGGGTATGCTATGTGTGTTTCTTGTAGAAAGCAAACAGAAAATTTCCTTGTTTCTAGCCATTTAAACAGATGCGAGCGGTTTTGTTTATTTTGTAAACCCTTAACATTAAAAGTACATATAGTTTTATCCATAAAGTGTATGAGCAAACATGTTATACATAATAAAATCAATCACAGTCCGGTAGAGAGAAGGGTAGAGAAGTTGAAGAAGATGAGTATGAGCATACATCAGGGGATATTTCAATTTGGAGGTTAAGTTGACGAGGCGATAGAAAAGTGATGTGGATGGAATATGAACTATCAACACTAATGAATACATGTATTTTGTTATATAATACCGTAACACTTGGAGTTGACCCTTGTCACTCTTTAAAACACATTATTCATATTTTGTAGCAGTGTGATTGTAATAACAAATCAACGGTGAAAAACCAGGTTCAAACACTGTTACTGTTTTGATATACTGTTCGACACCGATCTTCATCGTTAATTCTGATAACTGATCCTTTCAATAGCTGCTTTCTGTAAATAGTTTGCAATTTGTGTCAATGAAATATATTGTTATAGCACGTAAACGTTAATATGAATACATTTCCCATTGTTGATGTTTTTTTTTATATGAATGCTGAACAAAATCGTCTGTTTTTCATCTGTTAAAAGTAAATGAATTAAAACTTTAAAAAAATGAATTGGTTGTTCTCATTCTGATCCATTTCAATCCGTTTTAGATGGCGCATTGATTGCAATCATGAGTCATTTAAGAACAACGTAACACGTAGCGATTTGAATGTTATATCTCCAGTCAATTTGCAACAATATGTCACATTATCACACCTTTGTCGTTATTATGTTTAAAATTGTCATCGCGTTTTTATTGGATTATTGTAAGAAATACACGTTATAATTATTGGATAAGAACTTGTTTATCAAATCATTTAAACTGTCTTTTATCTTTCGTATATATTCAAATGAAAAGAAATGCAATTATTATTAGTACAATTTAGAGATTTAGGTTTCCTTATTTAAAAACGCGACCTTCTTTTTGTTTATTTTAAGTCATGTAAATATTACGGACACCGTTTAATTAATAAAACGAAAGTGAAAACCACTTCTTACTGTTGATTTATATTTCTTAATTTCATTTGTGATATTTAATATTCACTTATTTTTAAGCGTAGTGTTGTTTATCATTGCTATTCGTTTCTATTAATCTGTTTGTTTTGTTTTATTTTTGCGCCTTGAAAAGCGTATGAAAATCTGAATCAAACTTTTGGATGTTTACGTCAATACAATTGTTGGATGTACATTGATTGGTATTGTTGAGTTATTTGTTTGATTTTCTTAAATGTAAAACAACTCGTTTTTTCCCCGAATATCAAATATTAAATATATAGGACAACACAAACGAACATTGGTTCTCATAAAAGAGCATTCAAAGTAATTGAACGATGTCCAGAATATTACGAGAGACAAACTTTCTTGATGAACACATTTTGATTTCTTGCGAGTACCCGTTTCAATTCCTAGTTATAACAGGTTTATTATATTTCTCCGGGGTATCATCGGGGTTATTGGGACGGCATATCTGTCGGCTACATAAACCGGTATAGTAGGTACTATGCAGACGAATTCGACATTAACCACAGCTGTACGGGCCCGATGTCTACCTCTGCATTTGTCACGCGACTTCTTTGTTAAAAAGTCGAACCTGTGTTAGCGGTCACCTCTGTTATGCAGTCAACTTGTATTTAGCAGCCACTTGAAAATTAACTTAAACAACATTTTCTTCTTAATTTGACTTGTATTAAGTAGTCACCTGTGTTCAGCAGTCAAGTTTTAACTGTCCCTTGGGTGGCTGATTAAGACAAGTTTGACTGTACATTCATTTGTGTCGCAAGGCCCCTTCGGTTCCCCGGGTTAATCAGCCACTACATTTTCCCCGCAC
The DNA here is from genome assembly GCA_031471495.1 of Clinocardium nuttallii. NCBI lineage: Eukaryota > Metazoa > Mollusca > Bivalvia > Cardiida > Cardiidae > Clinocardium > Clinocardium nuttallii. The sequence continues at coordinate 5,840 of JAUELF010288232.1, read as the reverse complement.
CTTCGTTGTCAAGAAAGGTGACAAGGTAAATCATGGGAAGAACAGGGGATAACACTTGGTAATGTTATCGGAAAAATATGTTTACACATTTTAAGAAATCGTATTAATAATTGGTGTGAAGATGAACATCCTTTAATGATTTACATTTTTTATCCTGGACGGCCGTTCCAAGGCTGATGGCAGATCTCTCTTGCATGCTACAATTCAAAAGGTTTTATCAAAGAAATCAAAGTTATTTTGTGTTTTTGTTGAGTACGAAAGAGCATTTAGCTGTAAAATGACTAAATATTATCAAATATATTTACAGAAGTAAAATATTGTGTCAAACTATCCAGTTCCATGAGTTTTTTTCTGAATATTTCGATGTAACCATTGGCTTAAAGCAATCTTATACATCGTATTTTCCTAACTGAGTCCATGATCCTATAATCCTACAGTCGCAACGTAATAGCATATATCAATATTCTGAAAAATGGGGTCAGAAGGTAAATAAGGTAAATCTAAAACTTGCGTTTTTTAAAAGCACAAGACAAATATTAACTGCCAGTTTCACATAAATAATGAAAACATTGAAGTTTTAGAATCTTTTTCAAATCTTGGTATGAAATGTTCATATACTGGCAATATGTACTGAATACTGAATGACGAAGCGCTAAAAGCATATCACAGTTTGTTAAAATTATTTGGCAGAATTATTATAGAAGTTAAAACAAAGTTGACATTATTTGGTACTTTTGTTCTTACCATTGTTTTAATGGTAGTGACGTTTGGTGCGTTTATAATTTCAAATGTATTGATAAATTGCATCTAGCATTTTGTAAATATATTCTTGGCGTCTAAAACCAGACACCAAACAATGCAGTGCTAGGAGAGTATGGCCGTTTTTCCCTATCAATTTTATGTCGAGAAAGATCACTTACATTTTGGTGTTAGATAATGTCTATAACAGATTCTCCTATTAATTTTATGTATAAAGAATTCAAGATCTATGCGACAACGTCAGAAGTAATTGTTGGACATCACGGAGTAACACTATCATATATCAGCTAGGATACAGTCAATTAAGATATAACTTTAATGCCAAGTCAAACCCTTGAAGTATGAAACGAACACTACGAGGTCAGTTCTTACAAAAATGAAATACTAAAATATATTTGTTACCTAAACTTGATTATTTTTGTAAATTTAAGGAAGATTTTGAATTAGAAAATGATTTAAAAGTTATTACTGATCACAACTTTAGAAAACGCATGACTCGTTTGGGCTTAAGTTCCCATCTTTTATTCAATAATATTAACATTATTTCCATTTTCTTTTAGAAAGTACAAAATATAGTTCACTTAGATCTAAATATTTAGGAAATGTAACTTGGGCCATAGTGCAAAAGTTCATAGTAATAATGTCTTTAACAAACAGAAAGAAACTCTACAATCTTGCTAAATATATCAAGGAAGCTATGTCAATTAGAAAAATACGCTTGATAAGATTGCTGTTTCGTACTGTGTATTAACGTTGAATTGTTTGTATTTGTATGTAATTTTATGTATTAATTAATGTAGTATGTCTGTCCTTGTCATAAACTGTTTGAAAATGACAAAAGTCAAACATATTGCTGATTTCCAATAAATATGAAATGAAAATGAAATTTTAACAATTTATTTTCCATAAGCTTCCATATTTGACCTCCCAGCGCATTAATTTCTAAGCATTTGTTTAACTTATATTGTAGTACTCACGCCTTCTCTTTTTCACTGACGTTCCACCAACATTTTAATAATCATTTGTGGGAGGTCTTAACCTTTAAAATGCAGTTAATTGTGATTCCATGGTGAACTTTTTTCTGGAGCAGTCTCACCCTAAACAGCGTTATAGGGCGTTAACAGCAATTGGCAGGCGACCACCTCCTAAAAAATGGTATTTCGACTATAACCAGGGGCTCAATGCTTAATGCATCCTATTGCAAAACTAACGTAAAGTGTTGGAAGGTGGAATATTAATAAATGTGCTTGAGATAAATTAACAATTACACAGAATAACCTGACAAACATAAAATATAGTTGTTGATGATTTTTGAAACGCCGTTTGTAAGGCATAATGTTAAATGGTATCTTATTTCTTATATTCAGCAAATGCATCATCAAAATTCATATTAAACATAATTGTTGGCTAAGTAACGTATTTTGTTAACTTTCCAGTCGAAATGTTAGGAAAGTGGATAGAAAGAATGAAGGCTTGATAAAATAAAAATTCATAGAATAATCTGACAAACACCAAATATACTTTTGACGTTTCTTGAAAAGCCGTCTTAAGTTATGGTGTTAACTTATATATTTTTATCTGTAATACACTATTGCTAATGGATAACTTTCCCTGTGAGTTTTGAGGCCTCTGCAGCATACCTATTTTAGAAAAAGATCAAACAGAAGTCCCTCGATTTGCAACTCTATTCAGATAATGCTACCAACTTCTCAGATGCAACATCTTTTTTCTCTGAATTTTAATATCTTTTCAGAGAAAATGATTAAATTATCATAAAAAGGAAAGAAAACTAAAGTATCCATCTGTTTGGTGGCGGTTGGATTTAATGATGTATGATATTAAACAGGTATGTTCAATGTAATTACTTCACATTTAGGATTTTCTCGCTAGGGCCAAAAATGTTCAATTGATACAAAGATAATTAGTATATATATAATAAAGCTATATCTCCAACTCAATTGCGCTACATTTTCAGCATTGATTGCTAATTCGCGCATACAGTGATGGCTGCAATGAGTCACGATTGAGTCATCTCCTTGTAACAGTATTCCAAAGTACAGTAGGTTAAACAATGTGGCATATACATTGCAATGCTCAAGTGAACATGAATTTGAACTCACACATTGATCAATTTATTGCAGCATTATATTATATAATGTTTTTCCTGGCTTTCTTATACCACTACTGACTTCTCCTCATTCACTCCGAGCAACTGGCTGCTTTACCACAAAGACTGTTAGTCCATGAAAGAAGACGAATGCCGCTTGTCACAGTGACCTTTGTCAAACGTCAGAAAAAATGTCCTTTTGCCGTGGGTGGATACTCGTAAGCCGGAAACGAGGGTCCTAACAGTCGAGGGAAGCTCAGGGTTCTCCGGCTTTCCAACACACTGCTTTGGCATCAACTTCGGTGTACGCGGGAGCCTAGATGGGCCCGGTCTAGTGTAATAGGCTGGTCATGTTTGAGATTGATGCACACCTTTTCTTTTCTTAAATTAAATGTTTGTTAATAACTAATGGTGTTTATATGTCATACATATTTGTGCATGTATCTACGTATAAGTTTTAATCTTTTTCACTTGAAAATATTCCATCTGCTCGTTTCATTCATTACATATATGTACACCAAATTTATATTATATGTGTCATATTTAATTTGCATAAAGTTAACAAGTTACTGTCTATTATAGGCTAATGGGCCAATTGGGTAGCGCGGATGTTTTGGCCGGGACACTGACTTTCATGGCACTAACTTTTTCGCGGTATCTAAGTATACCATGTGTGAAACCCTGACACGAGGAGCGGGATACCGTGTTCCCTTGTTTGACCGCGTGGGGGCCGCTGCTGAGGAAATAAAACAACTAAAACATGGATCCACAAAACCAAAAACGAACACGCACTAAAATGGACTCAAATATCGACAAACTGAATGGCAACATATCAAACCCTTTATTTGCCCGTTTTCTATTGATTGAATCAAATTTACTTGATCAGCCTATTTCTTCACTTTCACCTGTTGTCATTGAAAAATGCTTAGTTTCAATTGCAGGCTCACCAAAGACTTGAAAAACTGAAATATGGTGCCCTTTTCATTGAAGTTGAGAACTGAAATATGGTGCCCTTTTCATTGAAGTTGAGAACTGAAATATGGCGCCCTTTTCATTGAAGTTGAGAAGAAGGCATTAAAAGGTATTATCAGATGCCCAGATCTTGCAGGTGTTTCTGAGGAAGAATTAACCGCTGAACTGGCTCATCAATTTGTTGTTCACGTCCGAAGAATATCTACCAACATGGACAATATAAAGGGACCAACAAATACCTTTGTACTTTCTTTTAACACTGCTATTTTGCTAAGATCTTTAAAAACTGGATGTTTGCATGTCCCTATCCATATGTATATTCCTAACCCATTGCAGTGTTACAACTGTTACAAGTATGGGCATCATGGAAGCAAATGTCGAAACTCTAATGATGACAAAATGTGCCGCCGTTGCACTACATTATGTTCCCACCATGATACCGATGTCAATAACTGTCAAATTATTTTTAAAGAAGGAACATGTAATACCGCCTTTCGGTATCCGTTACGGTCCAGAAGTATCTTAGCTTCATGTTGATCTTGACGATATCGCGAAGCAAGATAATTGAGATGCTCCACCTTGGACTATAAATAGTCCATCATTCAGTTATGATATTGCGACCGATAAAAAGGCATGCAAAGATCCTATTGTCCTATTAAATCAAAGTATATGTAAAATTAAAAATACATATTTTAACTTTGAGCGCATTTATACAGATGGTTTTAAGGATGACAAAAGGGCTGCTGCTACCGCAGTACTTTATGGCGATGTGATAACATTTCGTTTGCCAGGTAATGTTTCTATATTTTCTGCCGAGTCAAAGGCTTTTAACCATATTGTATCCGAAGGTTATTGGCGATTTGTTTTTTTTACTGACTCATTGTCTGCTATGCAGGCTCTTCAGAATGACAAAATAGAGAACCCTATTATTGTAAACCTCCTTTCTATCTCGTATCTGTGTAACATCACATGTAGTACTTTGCTGGATCCCCAGTCATATGGGCATTTACGGCAATGACATTGTTGATAGGAATGCAAAATCTGCTCTTTCACAAGATACATTCCCGTTTAAAACATCTTGTTTTGATTTGAAACATTTAATCAATAATTAATTCGCGATTATTGGCAACATGACGGAATGATCAAATTAATCATAAACCCCACTCAGTGAAGCCCGTGATTTGTGAGTGGCTGCCAGCATTGAGATACTTTCGTTGTGAAGAAATTGTTCTTGCTTGTTTGCGCATTGAAGCTCCTCTATGTTTTGCATGTTTTATTCAACTTTTAGTACAGCACATACTTCTTGATTGTACTGATTTCGCTCCAATACGTGACCAGTTTTTAAGGCTAAAAGTATGTGTCAGATCTCTTGAGTCTGTCAAACCTGACATTTATTTGATTTCCTTAGGGAAATAAACATTTGTTATAAGATAAAACTATTTCATTACTCTTACTGATCCTGTTTTACATTTTTCTCATATATTGTTTATCTTTTTTTAAGTATTAAATAGTCATATACGCTTGCTCGCCTATAACCTAGTTTACACTGGTGTATATGTTGTTTTATATTTATGTTAAGTATCGCATACATCATGTCTGATTGTTTTTTCAAATAGTCTCGTTGTTTATGGTTCATTGATATTATTTCAGCATCTACTATCACATTTTAAGCGCTTAAATGACCTTAGTTGTCTACGGGCCTTAAAACCCCATTCATTCATTCTCAATTCTGTAATAAAAATTTGGAGAATAAAATTCATCTTAAAGAATGTTATTTAATTCAAGGAAATGAACTCTTACATTATATTAAAGGAGACTATATAGAGTTATTTCCCTTGCACCTTAAGTTAAATATATTAAACATTACTGGCCTACCTGTATACATCCTCGGTACCCAGGCTATTCATAACATATATGATACCCTTGGCAAATTGGCTAGCGAAACTTCGTAAAGCGTGCACCACGATTTTCTCCGTATCTACGAGGGGTGTTCAGAAAGTTT
>JAUELF010288221.1:0-10154 GCA_031471495.1 Clinocardium nuttallii | reverse complement strand
ATATGGAAGCCGTACATGTTACGGTTTAAAAGTAGTGGCCAAGGTTAAAGTTTTCATTTTATGCCACAGACAGAGTGCCAGACAGGCCAAAAAACTATATGCCCACAGAATCTATGATTCCAGGGGCATAATAACATGAAAATCTCCCTAAATGAAAACAAACTTATTGAATATATAGAGTTGGAAACATTCTGTCTAAAGTCGTTTTGAGCAATTTCTTCTTTTGTCACAAAGTTTTCAAAAGACATCTGCTGCAGAAGCGTCAGAAAGTGTCTATAGTATATGTGGGAATGGGTTAAATGTTTTACTGGACAGTCATACTGTCAATAAATCCTTTCCCTTTGCCCTGAGACCATTGTGACAAAAGGAGAAACTGCTCATTATGGGCACTTTCCCTTTTGTTGCGTTGCTTTCAATTATATCCAATTATATGTCTTTCATTTTCTATATGTTCTATCTGCCATATTTTTGCCCAGATGAGTTCCAAGTCGTCTGCTGCAGAATAATTGTATGTCAAAAAGGGTTAAAAGTTATATAACTGCAACAGTCATACTTTCAATTAAAACAACTAAGAATGTCTTTGTTTACTGGGAGGTTTAAAACCAGACAGGAAATTCATGTATATGCTATTAAGAAATGTCATTGAGTAAAATGATCTACACAGCAAGTAGGCATTTCCCTAGTTGTAAACATGGTTGTTTTTTAAGCTGTCTTACTCTATTTGCCATCTTTGACATTTTCACTGTTACAAATACAACGTTAGCATAAATTAAGCTTTTCCCTCATACAACATTTCTGTAGCAGACGCCTTTGAACATATTTTGTCAAAAAATAGAAAATCTCTTTAATTGAATGGATAACCATATATGTATGATTAAAAATGAAAAACATTGGTTGCAAAAGAGAAATTGCTTGTTTTGAGCAATATATAACTTCTTTGTCACTATGTTTTCAAAAAGACGTCTGCTAGGCCATCCTCTATACAACTTTGGTAAGGAGTAAGGACCAAGCAATGATGAAATATGACAGCTCAGCTCTTTTGTTTCACAGAAGATCTATTTTATGAATATTTCTTTTACGAGTTCCCTGTTTTCACCCCATGGACATAATTATTTCTAGATTGTTAGGGGACATAAGTTCATGTTTTACAGCTCTTCCAGTTTCATAGAAGAAGATTCATTTATCTTAAATTTTGTTTACAAGTCTCCAGGGTCATCATTTGTATAACATTAAACAAGTTTCATGCCAAATTCCAAGAAAATGTATTCTGCTGTTCATGAGTAGTTGTTCTAATGAATTTCTTACACAGACATATGGACAGACACAATGCCATGCCTATAGCTATATAAGAGGAGGAATTGTTATTTTTTTTTAAACTTCTCCCATTTATAAACACCATCTTTAAAAAGTTGTCTGATGCTTTATTGTTGTCTGTAACAGAAAAATACTTTTTCAAGGCTGGACAGTTAACTGTTTTTATATAATAAGCCTTGTAAAGTTAACCCTTTCCCTCATACAACAATTTTGCAGAAGATGACTTTGAACATATTTTGTCAAAAATAGAAAAATCTCTACAATTGAATTGATAACCTATGACTCAAAGTGGAAACATTGTGGCAAAGGGAGAAATTGCTTGTTTTGAGCAATTTCTTCTTTTGTCAGCTATGTTTTCAAAAAGCGGTCTGTTGCAGAGACTTCAGAAAGCGTCTGTTTGAGGGAACGGGTTAATTAACCAACACCCTTTTGCCTGATATAAAAGACAAGAGGCACCTTTACAGAAAACAACTTTTGAAAAACATTGTGATAATATAATATATATGAGAAATTTCTCAAAAGGAACAATAATCCCCTGTTAAGACAATGTTTCAAAAAGGCTTCAAAATTATTCTTCCTTATCTCCAGATCTATGATATTTATTTCCTATACAATTGGAAACTTCCTGTAAATGAAAGTACAATTATCAAATAGAGTTGAAAACATGAAGACAAAAGGAGAAATTGCTCGTTTTCAGCAATTTCTTCTTTTGTGGTATGTTTTCACAAAGCTGTCTGCTGCAGCGGCGTCATTAAGCATCTTTATTATAAAAGGGGTAAAAAACGTTCTTCCTAATCTACAGATGATATTTATTAACTATAGTACTAGTAGTAGGGTTTCACAGCCGACAACACGACACATATCGCAACAAGTGAAGGGTTAAAACAATTCCTATTTCAACAAAAGATCATATTCCTTGATAAGACTTGCAGGGAAATTTCAAAAGCATTTTATGCACCATTTCACAATGGTGTATACTATTCATTTAAACCCTTTCCTAAATGTAGATCTATGCATTTTGATGCATACAGCAGGACTTATGAAATCATTGTGGCAAACGGAAAAATTGCTCATGAATAATTAGTACATACATGTATACATGTAAGTTCTTCTTTGAACATAATGTTTACAACTCTATCCAATAAATTTACTTTCATTTTACTTCCACATTTTCTAGGATCTTTAAATACTAAGTAGTCTGAGGCTGATTTGTTATATATGTTGAAAAGGGTAAAGTTTAAACAGGATTTAGTTAATTTCAAAAAGTTTCAAATTCTGTAAAATGGAAACATTTTATAAGTGTCTTAAGGAAAGAGTGTTGAAATCTAGATAAACAAAAGTATAATTTTGAGACAAAAGAAAACAGTGTTTGGGAGAAATTGCTTATCATCATTCATGCATATTTCCAAAATATATAGTTTGCCATCTTGCTTGAAAAAGTGTAATTGATGGCTCCTTTTCTCCCAATATTTTGAAATAAGCGATGATTGGGGATTGTTGTAGATGATAGATCCAGATTGGAAAACCTTTCATGCAGTCTAATCTGGATCTGTACTGTTGGTAGATGAGTTACACAAGCTCTAAATTTACTTTCAGCAGAGAGTAATGATTTGAATAATATAGCACAGATACAAAGACAGATCTTTATCTGCACTTATGCACCAGTCAATTGTAACCACGGCCGCCAGGTTCGGGGAATAGCGGGGACTTTGACTTTCGGTCAAGCAAATACCAGATAAAATCCCTGTGCATTATTCCTAGTACTGTAGTAATACAAAGCCCTAGATGAGACGCGCATCATGTATTTAAGTCATATTATTGGTTCTCCAAACCCTATATCAAGCAGTGAAAAGAATTGAAAATTTTGCGTCCCAAAGTGTACAATAATATTAATATATATATATAGGTTTTATTTGCATAATAACTTAAATAAGAGGGATATCCCTAAGAAAAGATCTGTTCAGTACTCCTTATCTAGACCAATTTTCTGCTTACAGTTATACATTAATGATTAAGGTTGGTTTTTCTGAAGTGCCTCAAGTATTCTTTGTTGAATCAAGAAAAGAGTAAAATATCTACAGACTACTGTATTACCTGATCACAAATGAGATCCCACTTCTTCTCATCATCATAACTTTTTAATACTTTGGCCTTGTCTGGAGGAAGATCCATCGAAGTCTGCAATAAAACATGATCACTGATTTATAACTAAGTGACACTTCCTGATAAACTAAAGAAAGACTTTGCAAAATGTGTAAACTTAAAGAGTCTCATACCGTAAATAAGTCTGTTCATCCAAAAAGTTTGCAATGATCTTGATTAGTATGTTTAAATGTAGATGAGCATGTGTCAACAGGGTTCAACACAAGCAATGTCTTGCTGCCAGAACAAAGACTTTTGAGAAAGAAAAAAAAACAATATATTATTATAAATAATTCACATACATTGGAGGGACAGCTTCAGAACCTTTCTTCGTTGCTGCACTGTTTTCTTAATATATATGAATTTATTATTAACTTTTCAAAGAATAAATAAATTACAAAGCTAAGGATACAATAATTATACATCAATGAATTAAAGTTTGTTTGTTTAACCCTTTCTCTCATGTAGACGCTTTCTGACGCCTCTGCAGCAGACAGCTTTTTAAAAACATAGTGACAATAGGAAAAATTGTACAAAACATGCAATTTCGGAAATTTTCCCCGTTTGACACAATGTTTTCCACTTTTAGTCATCCATTCAATTAAAGAGATTTTCTATGTTTTGACAAAATATGTTTAAAGTCGTCTGCTGCAGAATTGTCGTATGAGGGAAAGGGTCAATCAATATGTTAATGTTCTTTCATGTATAGAGAGTTTCCATCTATTGTAACTAAATGTCTTGAAAGTTGTCCTCATGCATCAAAACCACAGCAGACAAGTATGAAAACATCGAGGGAAAAACATGGAAACATTTCTATAAATGACGTATGATTATTGAATACTGTTGAAATCATTATGACAAAAGGAGAACATTCTCATCGGCATGTGCTTCAAATAAGCCTACAAGTAGGAAATGTTTAATAGTATTTGGTGTAAACCAGTGTCAGTGTGCTATCTTCGGAAATTCTTGTAAAAAACAAATCTTTAAAGTTGTTAAATGAACCCTTCCCCAAATTGAACAAATCTGCAGCATACGAATTTAAAAGCATATAGAAAAATATGTAAAATGTCTCTATATATATGAAAGTATAACTATTGAATAGGATTGAAAACATTGTGCCAAAATGAGAAAGTACTCATTATGAGCAATGTATCCTTTTGCCACAATGTTTCCACAATAAGTCTGATGCAGATGCGTCAAAATGTGTCTACGAGTGGATAAGGGCTAACCTCTTCGTCAGTGAATATTTGCTCATGTGATGATATATATGTGCAGAACTCCTTCGAGTTAAGATTTTTTTTTTAAATGGTTAAGATCCGTGAGTGCACTTGATTTGTAAAACATGTTTTGTTTATAGATGAAGTTATTATGAGTACAATGCAGATACTATAACAATCAACTATCGGTAAATGATATGAGGCTTTATATATTTATACATTGAATGATTAAAGATATATGAAATATATGACATGTACAATGAATACTTTATTATTTTGGACCTTTTGCTGTTGTCCAACACAATTATTCAGTTTTAATAAATAATTAATCTGCTTTAAAAACATTTGAGAAAAAAATGTAACATCTGGAAAACAAAATTTCTTCTTTTCACACAATGTTTTCAAAATTAACCTGTTGCAGGGGTTCCAGAAGTTGGCTATAATTGGTAAAGACTATGTACCCCATTGTGCACAGAGGGCCCATTTTAGTGTAGCCTGCCTCAGCAGGTTGACAGTAATGAATCACTTTTCAGTCAACAGATACATATAATTACATAGATTTGAATCAACGCGTAATCACACATTCTATTGCAGTTGCGGGGAGAGTCCTGTGGATCATAATCCTTGTCCTGTACACGCTTACTAAGTGTAAGGGGTATAGGTTTATATATCACTTCTACGGCCTTGTCGTAGAAGCCGGCTTTTATAGCGACGTTGGTAGAGTGGTATACCTTTCGTTAAAGTTAAGCAACGTTCATCGCGGTTAGTACCTGGATGGGTGACCCGCGATGGCGTTGGGGCGGTGCACGTTACACTAAGCAAGCGTCTGATAACACCAATTACTCAATCGGTATACAAATATTTTACGAATGCTCACTTGTTCATATCAGGGACGTAGACGTCCCTTTTCCTCATGTTGACTGCATTTTTGACCTGAAATAATTTAATTTTAGTATACCATTTTTTAGTTGAAATTGTGTAATATAAAAGGGGGGAAAACAAAGTAAGGTCCTCTTATGGATAATGCTTAATAAATGATTAACTATCATTTTTCCATGTTAGTACGGTTAAAAAATCACAAACGGAGCAAAGCTGAAATCACAGCATGAAATGAGAAGTAAGAATAAAGGGATATTGAAATTACTCGACTCGACCCTACAGTTGGTATTATACCGCAGACAGGACTAGTAAAATATAAAGTTACATGACTCGCACAACTCGACATACCCGGGATATTTTACGGAGATTTGTTCTTTGTGAAGCCTGAGTATCCTATCTTTATTAATATGTCACTGGTCAAAACGATCTCTTGGCAGGTCTTACCAAAGACTTTCAAAATGTTAGTTGTTAGTAGTCACAGGACCAGGCTCCCTCCTTGGTTCTCAAGGCTGCGGTAGCAACATTGGGAGTGTTGGGCTCACCAGGTGTCGGGATAAGCCAGTGATATGACTAAAATAAGGTTGAAAACGACATAAAATGCTGTACAAATAAACTCGGTCAGACATTGCACAAGGAAGTTCTTTTATTTGGTCAAGGGTCACACAGATTGAATAGGGGATAAATAAGTAGTGTGGCAGTTTCATTGAATGACACAAACATGATAAGAAATGTCAAGTGCAGAAGCAAGATCTGGGTCACTGAAACCACAAGGTCAAAGATAAAAAAAAATGTATTTAGAGTAACTGATGGCCAACAACGTTTGCCTCTACTTACAACATAAGATCTAAGTTCCATTATTATTATTTTCCATGTTAATCTCCGTGCATTGCAAATAATAGGTAGAGCTACTGAGAAAATGGACAAAAGGCGAACTAACTTTGGGCGAAAAGGCTTAACTGTAATTTCGGCACCCATATCCGAAACATTGCGATTTTACCCGGAAGTCAACATACATGTATGTCAAAATGGCGGAAGAAGAATCAGCCTCCGATGATGCTGAATGTCAAAGTAATGGGAACATGAAAACCAGCAGCTCCCTACAACATATGCTAGCCGTCATTTCAGAAGAAAGGAAAAGAGAATCAATCAGCTTCACAATATCAGGAGGTAAGCTGAGCACGCATTCATGTTTACCCTGTCAAATGTCATTTGAAATGACAGTTGTGAGGAACAAGTGTTTAAATAGAAACCGGGTAACCCTTTTCCTAATTACAACAAATCTGCGACATTAAAAATGACCAATCGAATATCTGGCTCCTCTATAAATGAAACAGAAAGTGTGATAATTGAATACATTTGGTAACATTTTGACAAAAGAAGAAAAAGCTCAGTCATAGTGAGCAATATCTTCCTCTGTGACAATGTTTACAAAAGTCGTCAGCAAGTGAGAAATTGTTAAGCTACTAATAACTATCATTTATGTACAAGAGTCTTGTTTGTCATTAAATCTGTAGAAGATTAGCAAAATTAGTTTGTTTCAATAACAAGGAAATTAATCAGTGCTGTCTTTTTTAGGTTATAAATATGTTATGGCCCATATATGAATTATATAGTGGTAATTAATATGAGTATAGGTGCTACCTATTTCGGGTAAACATTTATTAACTTTTGTGACCTGTAATTATTTCCCCGTGAACTGCAGTTAGCCCATTGCTTGCAGCACGATCAGTTATTTACATCAATTACGAGTCCAACTGACCTAAGTAAAGACAATAAAAATCATCAGCATCTATTTAACTTTAAATTAAAATATAGCCAAGGTTTTAAATCCATAAAATTATGATGAGAGGTACAATAAAATAATCAACTTGCCCTTCATAAAGTTCTTCAAATGAAATGATTCCATAATTTATGGAACTACATTTGTGACAGGTCAAGCTAACATTTCCTATCATTTCTGTCGTTTTTCATTTTGGTTATTTATTCATCATTTGCGTTACACTAATAGAAATGACGTCATATTACAGGAATTTTGATTTTTAACTTCCGGAAAGTCAAAAAACCCTTATGAGTTTTTATTTGAACTTGTTTTAGTCATAGACAACGAGTGTTATTAAACGCAAATGATCTCACATAAAATTACTTGTGCTCGTTCCTTTATCGAGTACATATTATTATATTTGATTATTTTCTGTAGAAGTTTTTTTGTTTCGATTTTTTCTTTTCATCCAATCAAAACGTAGCAGAATCGTGACTGCATCGAAAAATCCACTTTGGAAAGACGGTATAGCAAAGTTTTGCAAAGTTCATACACATTACCTATTGACGGGAAACATCGTTTACCCGTATAAGGAATTGCGAGATTTGTTTTCGTTTTAATGGAGGTATGGCAAAACAAAACTGATCACACATTATATGAAACCGCTCTATTCTTTAATTGAAAAAAAAATAATTCTCACACCTATGAGCGAAAACACCCATTTATGTTTTGTTTCTTTCGTAGTATACAAGGGGTGTAACCGGGTGTTCAATAGTTAGATTAAAACAAGCCTCTTATTTCTATATTATGGCAGATATGTTGCTGGAATCTTTTGTAAATATTGTTTGATTCAATTCCAATGTGATCACACAATGTCGTAATCATTACTCACCTGCTTATATAGTTATTGTAGCTACGGTAACCTCACTTAACAATTACCGGCCTGACACATTTTGACGTTGACGTAAACGTATCAGTACACGATAACTACTCTTTCAAAGTCATTCAGTTCAAAATACTCGGTATCCCCGAGGTTTCCTCTTCCCTCATTAAACCATTTATACCACTTGTAGACTGATGATTTCTTCACTGCAGTTTCACAACAGACATTTCAACATTTCCATGTGTTTTGCCTTGGAAATGCAATTCATAAAACAGAATAACTATTAGTAAATCATTTTAACACCAGTTATCAGAAAACATACCATATGTTTCGGAAGACAAAAATCAAAATGACTTCATCAACATCATGTAAGAAGACGTCATTTGTCTGTACTCAGTTGTTATTCAACAAAATTTATTTTAAACTTAATTACTGCTCTGCCTGTAAGAGATATACTATATCCATATTCCTGAGCATAAAGGACACACGTTACTCGTTGAACAATCCTCGTACTAAATACAAACGTGAACAGGTCGGTGAATGTACACACAATATTATCAGTTATGGAGGGAGAAGTATTCACAGAGAAACATGGGGAAAATTGTATAGATCAGACAGCGGACGTGGCTCTAATGACCGTGCAGGATGACATACAGAGCGACCAACCTGGTTGTAACGACCACGGTGGACGCAATACGCGGATAGTGACCGTGCTAAGGGATAACTTGTTGCTGGTTTTAACATTAGTTGGCGTTATCGCAGGATTTGGACTGGGGTTTGCGCTTCGATCTGTTTCTATGTCAGATTCAGCATATATGTGGTTGGGTAAATACTGGAACTCTTTTTTAACTTCTTTATATATATACATGTACATTACATTTAATCCTGACGAGTACCTGCAGTTCGTATCATCATCCTTGATTTATGGCAAGTTACTGTATACCAAATACGAGTTTGTTTAGAATTAATTAATAAGTAGCGAACAGTATATGCATTTAGGTTAAACTGCACGAATGCGCAAGATGATCTTAGTTTACATTAATCAAAAATGTTGTTTAAAGTTGGGAATACTACGAAAACGATGCATAGTCCTATATAGTTTATTGAGGGCTAATAAGCTAACTGTATATTAGCTTACCGATTTATTTAGCCATTGTTGAAATGGCACAGTCATCGTTATTGCACTAATTGTCCCTCAGTCAAAACGTATTTTGACAATACTGAGACGATCATGAATGATTTATTTTCAAAATACGCTACACATGAATTTAGACGTATTTGCAACTGACAACATTTGACAACATGGACGAAAATGTGGAAATTCCCGACAATGAGCAATGTTTTTAACCCTATTTAGTAATTAACTAATTATACTTGCATTTATAGACATTTCCATACAGACGCTTTCTGACGCATCTGAAGCAGATGTCTTTTGAAAACATTGTGGCAAAACGAAAAATTGCTTAGAATGAGCAATTCCTCATTTTGTCACATGTTTTCCACTTTTAGTCGTCATTGGTTATCCATTCAATTTTAGAGATTGTCACGACTAGAAATAAGACAAGTTGCTTAAAAACGATAAACATGCCATTTTTAGACGATATTTTAAACTCCATTTGAAATCATACTTCTATTTCTTTCCAGATGTATCATATTCAATTGCAGACGACTCTTTTACAATGTTTCTTTGCTTAGATAATATTTGTTTACTTTCAGGACTTCCGGGCGATGTATTCATGAGAGCAATCTACTGTACCATTTTACCCCTGATCGTGTCAAGCATAATAACTGCAACAGCGTCCACTGATTCTCGATCCAACGGTCGAGTATATACCGTCACAGCAATATACATCGCCTTTATAAACACTTTAGGCATCTTGGTTGGCGTAGCGGTCTATTATATTGTATCACCGGCTCAATTCGTATCTATTAACGCCGACGACGAGTCAAGTGTATCACG
>JAUELF010288189.1:0-10156 GCA_031471495.1 Clinocardium nuttallii | reverse complement strand
GAGAGGCTATGGAAAAATCGCCCGAAAGAATGTCGCCGCAACCGGGTATCGAACCCGTGACCACCAGATCACGAGTCCGATACGCTACCTATTGAGCTACCCGGCCGGGCTCTAAAAATAAATTTAACTTTGAAACGCAGAAACAAAGTATTTATTTAGCAAAAAGCTTGGGATTACTTGTCGGTAGTTTTACAGAGTTATAGATTAATACATCTGTTATCTAGAGTAGTATTGTATTGTCTGGATGTGTTGACAAAACATGATTGTCAGGTTAGCTGAGTTGGTTAGAGCGCCAAACTAATGTTATAGGGGTCATGGGTTCGTGTCCCACATCGGGTGGACAGTTTTTCACTCTTATTTTACTCTATCATGAAACAAAATCTGACCTTGCTTTTATAACATCCAGAATTGCTAACGCAACATACACAACATATTTAGGCTGTTGTTTTCAATGGTGTAGAAGCCATTTTGGAAAATGGCCAGTAATCCGAAAGTAGTCCGAGCCTGTGACAGAGGTAAAAGTTATGAACCGAAAGTGTAAGAGAGTGGAATATACTTGATACACATTGTCCAAATGGCACCACCATTATTGGTGCATGGCTGACCCTATAACGTAATGGTAGGGGCTTGTAACTCCAAAGTTAATTGAGCTGTCACAACAACTTGACCGAACACACTTTTGAAGGTCAAAGATCACTAAATGCAGTAAAGTCGTAAAAGGTATTCGTGTAACAAAACAACGTTTCTGTCAATGAAATAATATTTTGCGGGCCGAATGAAATATGAGCTATCAGGCGTCAATGGTATTACAGACATTCCCTCTCCATGATATATCCTTGCTTTATTAAATAACTCCATTGGGGATCCACTAGTTTCAAGATATGAAGGTGTTAGAATAAGAACGACTGGAATCTGCAGGTCGCATATTCAATTCCCCCGTGTCATATTTCAACATTTAGAATATCAATCGGTTTTCATGGAAACCGTGGCAGGGGAAATATTGGTATTGATGCTTGGTTTTGTTTGTTTAAAAACATTTTTTTGTCGTTTTCAACATTATTTTAAATAATATTACGGCGATAAAATACTTATTCATAGTCTCTGTGTGAATAATTAGTAGTATTAAAGTAGAACATTCTAAATGAAGTCATTACAGATCGGTTATTGTTCATGAATATACCGGTCTTACTCACCGAAGATCTCCAACGATTTTTGACGGAAATCGACTAGTCTTTATTCTGTGTAAGTAATACATATCGACGGGAGTACAGGAGTCGCCGATTTCATTAGGAATGTGTGCTATGGCTATGTAAATCTGGAAGGGGATTTGTAATTTCCGTTTATGTCGCATAAAAGAAGAGCGGAATAAAGCTAGCTTGCTTACATAATTTGTTTATTTATTTTTTAATGTTTTTACCATCGTTTTTAACCCTATTTCAGTGCATTGATGCATACTCTCTGTGTAACAAAACCAGGACTAGACCAATAGCACTCCAAATAACACAATCATACCACTCAGCTACCGCGGATCGTTTCCTACTTCTTTCTATATCGAATAAAGGTACACGCGTGCTAAGCTCTAGGTGGTCTATACAGTTCAGTTCTTTCAACAGCTACCCTAACTTTAAAAGAAGACTAGTTGTTTATGTAAACAGAGGTCTTGAGCAGTTTAAAGTCCACGTCTATTTTAATACTTGTGCCATGCTTAAGGGTTTGTTTGATTGCTCGGCGTTTTACGCTGCTTAACAATGTATCCATACCCCAACCAGTCAGTGATATGCTCACCCGCAACTGTGAGCCCCAAGTAGAGCAGCCGTTAATACCATTTTTAAAGTATATTGTAAGACCCGGCCGGGGATCGAAGCCGTGACATCCCGCCCCCGACGCGGACGCTCTAGCACTACTCCACCGAAACGCCGCTACTGCATACGGGAGTAAGTTAGGAACATCGTGTAGCCACCTCAATCAAGAATGACATAACGCGTGTTTTTATTCCCACAGGGCCAATCGCAAGACAAGTGGCCTGTGTATGACGATTTATACTTGAGGTACGTGCATGAACGTATCAAAAACGGACGGATGTAGGTGTCGTTACACGAAACCAACTATTTTAACCCTTTCCCCCATACGATAAGTCTGCAGCAGACGACTTTGAACATATTTTGATAAAAAGAAGGAAAATCTCTACAATGAAATGGATGACCTATGACTAAAAGTAGGAAACATACATATAGTGACGTTTTGTGCAATTTCTTCTTGTGTCATTATGTTTTCAAAAAGCCGTATGCTTCAGAGGGCGTCAGAAAGCGTCGTCTATATGAGGGAAAGGGTTAAATCTTACAGATATCAATTTATTTAATTTTTAATCCTTTCCCCTATTCAAAACATATTCAGGAGACAACTTTTAAAACAACAAATCAAAATCAATTATTGAAAAAGATTGACAACAGCCTGAAAAAAATAGAGATATTTATGGTAAGCCGTTTCTCTTTTTGTCAATATGTATTCAAAAGTCGTTTGCAGAGGCGTCGGAAAGCGTTTTTTTGTTGGAAAGAGCTAATTCCGTTTTCGACGGTATTTCAATTATTTCACGGCGGCCAGTTCACTTTACGTGTATTTCCTAGCTTTTCGGTACCAGTACTCAACACAACATTCCCCCAATGCACGTGGCTACGTTCCCATATAGACTACACCACACGTTGGTGGAAAACGTATGACGGAAGTAACAATGAATTTTAATCAATCATCGAAATGAATCGAGCCGGGATTCGAACTCTAAACCTCATTGAGTGATAGCCATCTTGACTTAGGTACTACTTCGGTCGAGCATAAACATGCTAAAAAAGCGCACCGTTTTCAACATTACGGCTCATTACCGTGACTTAAGCATTTCCTCATTGATTGAGTTGTTTTGTTTGGTACTTTACGCGGCTTTCAACAATGAGAACATTGAGTACATTTATTATATCACGGCATTTCATGGGAAAGTTAACAGTACTACTTTGTCTTTTTATCCTGGCACCAGCCAGTCGGTCAAAATGCTAACCCCACAACCCTGAGTGCCAAGGACAGCCATTTCTAACATTTTGAAAGTATTGTGTATGACACGACCGGGGATCGAACCCGCGACCTCCCACACCCGATCACATCCACAAGTGAGACAATTGAACCGTATCCAGAGCTCTCGATTAGAAGAGTATTTCACCTCCCCTAACCATTAGTTGACCCTCAAACCCTTTGATGTTGGTACCCAAAAGAATCGTGTCAGTATATATATATAGAGTTTAGTTGAATCATATTGAGATATTGTGTTGAAAGAATACAATTTACTCTTCCTGATCATCGGACTATTTCAAGGCGAATTAGTTAATTATAATTAGAACTCATTTTAAGCTCGTCCGTTTCTCGAAACAAAATTAAGGTCGAGCTATTGTGATACCCTTAGCGTCGTCGTCGTCATCGCAAAACTATACCATTACCTCATAACTCACAAACCGTTCAAAACATTTTTAAATGCAACTTATAACACAAGTTCCTAGGAACAATATGCATGTCATTATCAAATCACATAGCTCTGGCTTTAATATTAACTTAGGAAAGTCCCTTTATCGACTTAGAAAAAAGCAGATGAACGTTGGTGTTACCAGTGTTTTGGTGCTTTTTCTCTGTTCATCCTGTATGAGGTATCAAATAAAAAACTACTTAATCTATACACAAGCATTTTTGACAAACAGTTAAATAAATAATTATCTTTCTTTTGTCGCAACATATGGATCCTTTATATGTCCCAGATATGGAGAGCAATAATAGCAAAATTCGCTACGCGCTGTTCGTATACATAAAGAACCGCCTTAGAAGTGGGAGCTCGATGGTTCGATCCCTGGCCGGGTTATACCAAAAAGGATGGTAGTCATGGCTGCCCTACCTATCGCTCAGGGTTGTAAGGATAGCATTACGACTGACCTGCTGGTGTCAGGATAATTGGAGCGGTAGTACTGGTAATTTGCCAAGAAAACTCCGTGATGTAACTTAAAAAAATGTTGAAAGCGGTGTTAAACACGTAATAATCATGTACCCAAATGGAAGACCTATTGGATTTATTTTATCATAAAACAGGAATTTTGTAGGTTTTATATTTACATTAATTATTTAGGAATCGTTGACACGGGTCTTTGACGACCCCCATATATCATAGGATGACACTGACTCTTATCAAATAACATGTTTCACGTTTGATGGAACGTAAACAATTTCTATACAAATCCTATTTTGAATTGGAATATCGGTAGACCTTTTGCCTGGGGTTTAGTTGCCATTTCCATTTTCCAGTAATACTTTAATAACCCTTTCTCGCTTCCAACAGATCTACATCGGACGACTTTGAACACTTCTATCCGATAATATAGACCATATTTGTATATATATTTATATCAAACTATAATTGTTTAAAATGGTTGAAAACTATACGGCAAAAGGAGAAATTGCTCATTATTTCTCATTGTGTCACAATTGTGTTTACACTTCCTTGTAGAGGCGTCATGATAGGGTATACATGGGAAATTGTTACTTTTCGTTTATTCAATTTGCTACATTTTAATGTCATCTGATTCGAAGACATCTAAAAAAACACACAGTGTATGAAAAGGAGAAGTTCGACGTTTTGAGTAGTTTTTCCCAATCACTATCATCTTTTCACTCAATCCTACTATATAGATCGGTTGTGGTACTGGTAATATACACAGACAACGCCGTGATATAACTGAACAAATGTTGTAAACGACTAAACACGCAAATTAAAGAAACATAACACATAACAGAACCGTCCACCGAGAAAACCAACATTATGGCTTCTGCGTAATGTATCGATCCATATCAGCCTGCGTAGTCTGCACAGACTGATCCGGGCCGACACATTCCGTCTCGGGGGGTGTAGAAGTATAGACTAGTGATTCCTGAAACAGAAAACCAACAGCAGGCGAAACATGTCTCTCCGGGTAAGCCTGCGCGGCATGATCAGGCTGATCTGGGTCGATACATTACGCAGAGTCCACACTGTTGTTTTTCTCGCGGGACGGCTCAATAAGTATTGTCATTAGAGCTTGTCCACACAGCCTGTCTGAATTTCAGATAATTGGTATAACAATTGCTTGATTTCGGGGGCATGCTCGACAAGCTTGTGTTAGTAGTTTATGAACGGTGAAGAACCTGATCAGACAGTGTGGATGATCATACACTGTTCAACTTGTACCTTTTCCTATGGACGGGCTCAGTTTGAACTAGAACGGTATTAAGCTAGATTGTTGAATACATGTCGAGGATGGTCTTGTTCGTTGAACGTGTTTAAATTGTATTGACTTTCACTTTCTCGTGAACGTGACCTTTTACATGTAACATAATGCTTCCGTAAGCCAAACAGGCACACGTGTTTTACTAGATGAATAGAATTTTCTTAGAAATGATCCTACAGGAATAAAACATATTTTGATTATCAAATATTGTATGAATACATGGTTTGCCCGTAAATATAGTATTTTTTTTAGATTCCTTCAATGTGTCGCGTTTTCTATCGTACATGTATGATGATACGAACTTCCTATTAATTAAACAAGTAAAAGGATACAAGTAAAAGGATACATGGAAATTCTAAAAAAAGAACAAGATTATTTTTTCTCGAATTGTGTGTGCATAATTGAAATTTTCCGTTGACAATATAACCATTTTATAAAATTCCAGTAATACGAGAAACAACGTTTTGTACTTGCAGAAATCATCACAACGCCTTCGTAACTGTATGAAATGGTTTTTGTAATATCGAAGTTAGATATTTAAATATGTAGTTGTGTAATTCCATTTTGAATTATTGATTTTTTTGTAACTTGAGAAATATGGAGAGTGTTTGTAACCTGTTCACTCGTTGCTAGTCGTTACTTTCTTTACTTTTCATAATATTGTGTAACCATTGACATACACCTGTAACTAATGGCCGTAAGTTACTTTCCCTTGTTATGCTTGATTTAAACAAATTAAACCCATTTCCGTGATTCATTGTAAGTTACTACATGATTATGTTATAGTTAAGCTATGAATTGCCTAACTAGAGGAACATTGTGTAGGTCAGAGCAGATCGCCTTATAAACTGTTTGCGCTATATATGTCTTATGAATATGTAAACTACCCTAATAACGGATGAATCCGCTGCCATATCGGTGCTTGTCTTGTGGGGAAGCATCGAGTATGACGATAAGCTAACCAGCAGTACTTGTCATTCACCCAAGAAAAGCCACAAGACTGTTCATAACGACATAGAACAAGCGCCGCTCTCAAAGGTTCTATTGTTTCATTATGTTTGTCCAAGAAAAGCCACAAGACTGTTCATAACGACATAGAACAAGCGCCGCTCTCAAACGTTCTATTGTTTCATTATGTTTGTTTGCGTGACCAATAACCAGTACTTCCGATACGTTCAGTCGGTTAGCGGTCAGCTGTCGCAAGAACAACTTAATCCTGATTGGTCAATGCAAAAAGTCAATGTTTCCATTATAGATGGCTTGAGCTAATACCAAGTATTGTTTAAAATTACGCATCATATGCCTGTATTGCCATGCGGACAGAGGATCACTTGATGTGAATTAAATTGAATTAACAACCCACGATTCCGCCTTCAGAATTTCCTACGGTTTTCATATTGTGGTAAACGATATCATATCTAAAAATAAATAAACATGAAGATATACAGGTAGATCACAATAAGGGGCGTAGAAAGCATACACCGTTTAGATGAATTGAATCCCGGTAGATGTGTTTGTAACAGAGCAACTATTTATTAAACATGACTATCTACTCGACTAACTGATTGGCACATATCATTTGTTATCTAACAAACAATGAGGCCTGATTCGTTTATTTCAAGCATAAAAATGGGCTCTCATTCCATTAAACGTAATAGCCGTCCCGCAAGATAACCAACCATTGTGGACTCTTCGTAAAGCATTGACCAAGATCAGCCTAAGCATGCCTCGCAGGATAATCCGGACCAACACATTACGCCTCCTTGTTTTCTGTTTCATGAATCATTACTTCTATCAACCTGAGCCTGAATGTACCGTCCCGTATTTTCCTGCGCGGACTGCGAAGGCTGATTTGTCGATACATTACGCCGAGTCCATACTGATGGTTTTCTCGAATGGTAAGCACATCTAGTATTCATCCTAAATTTAGTACAAATCTGCAGCAGACGAATTTGAAAGATTTAGACAAATATTTTTAAATGACAGTATCATTAATGAATGAAGTTGAAAATGTTGTGCCAAAAGGATATACGAGCCGTCTGGCGAGAAAACTAACATCATGAGATCGGCGTAATGTATCGACCAGAACAGCCTGCGCTATTCGCCGAAGAGTAATGATTCCTGAAACAAAAAATCCACAGGAATCGAAAACTGTTCATCCGTATAAGCTTGCGTGGCATGCTTAGCCGGATCAGGTCGACACTTTACGCAGAGTCCATAATGTTGGTTTTCTCGCGGAACGGCTCATATTGTTTTTATTAAAGGCAGTTGATACATTCGCTGCAATAATAAAGAAAGACATCGTTTGTTGCAGGTGCCTCAACTAACGTGTGCTTGTGGGAACTGATTAATGTCTTGTCCCTGTCTTGTGGGAACTGATTAATGTCTTGTCCCTGTCTTGTGGGAACTGATTAATATCTTGTCCCTGTCCTAACTGATTAATGTCTTGTCCCTGTCTTGTGGGAACTGATTAATGTATTGTCCCTGTCTTGTGGGAACTGATTAATGTCTTGTCCCTGTCTTGTGGGAACTGATTAATGGCTTGTCCCTGTCCTTTTCACTTTTCCTGTGCGGTTTTCAGGAATCTATCATGACCACACTTCGAGAAGGTATCGAATCCGAGAGGTCTTAAACCCGGCATTTACTCAACATGTTCTGTTGAGAATGAGCATGACGTTACATGTACGATTGGAATGTGCGATCATGTATCGAATCCGAGAGGTCTTAAACCCGGCTTCTGTTGGGAATGAGCATGCCGCTACATGTACGATTTGAATTCTTAAAAGATGTCAATTGTACTATAACATGACCAGGTAGTTTAACGATACTATTTGAGGCGTCCCGCGAGAAAACCAATATTGTGTCATCTGCGTAATGTATCTACCAGATCCGCCTGCGCTGTCCGCGCAGTCTGATCCATGCCGACACATTTCGTCTCAAAGGACAGATGTACAGATAAATGATTTCTGAAACAGAATCCACAAGAGCTGAAATTAGCCTGCGCGGCATGCTTAGGCTGATCAGGGTCGACACTATACGCAGATACCAGATTGTTGGTTTTCTCGCGAGACGGCTCATAACTTACAGGACGGTGTGACTATCAAGGGTTCTGTTCACCATTCATTAATATTCTAATTATATATCGTAGAAACTCCTAATCTGAAAATGTGTTGACCAAAAGCAAAGGCTGGACATTTAAATTATGTAAATGTTAACCTGACATTGGTAATCCATTTTTGTTATTATGCATGTTTTTTTCATATTGCCTAACTGACGATGGATTCTATTCTTATATTACGTGTGTCGTTTGTACCATTTGCCATGTAAGAGAATTTACCTTAAATGGATAATCAGGAAAATGTCACATTTTCATGTGAGGATAGGACACAACCGACGTTCGTCTAAAACCCGTTGCTAAGGGGAACAAGGGTTACGAAAGGAGCGTCCAATCGAAAGGCAGGTACCAGCAATATCCAATATTGAGCGCTTCGTACCATCCAGCTGTTTAGTTCATAATCTTTGCAGTCTAATAACTTTTGGCACCGCGTGTTAAATACCGTTTTCCAGAATCGCATGGATTGTTTAGACTTCCATTGATTGTAATTACTTCTATTAGCTATAAAGCTGTGTGGGCTTTCGACTATGAATGCAGGTGTCTTTGTGGGAGATTTAGAATGCTTTTTCCAGGGGTAATTGTATCCTGATGACGTCGTAAATTATGTTTAAAGCATGTGAGAAACGCATTTTGAATATATTTAGCTATTGAATTGTTTAACATAAATTAGTGGCAATTTATCAACTACTTTGTTGAGATTGTCTCAGTTTGTCTTTCTCATAAAAGTGCTTTCATCTCGACATAGCATTTAGACTTCTATTGCACACGTCACTTGTGAATTCAATTCGAACAATTTGATATTCTGGAACTTATTATTTTGATAGTTATTAATAAATAATATATTGATAGGGTTGTGTGCATACTTTGTGCGTATGAGATAATAAAGATTATTAGTGCCAATCAGACAATTTGATTATACTTTGAACAAATTTAATTTGAAATATTAATATTCGAAAGAAGTTATATACAGATAGTATAGCGCGAATATTGAACATCTCGTACAAAATCATCGGACATTCATAGAGTTCCATTGCTTTTTTGAGATACGTTTAAATTCCTTTGCGATTATATACGGACATTTAATGAAGCCACAGATACAAAGGTATGTCAAACTTATATGTATGTACAAAGTTGTGTATAACAATTAGTCGTAAATAAGTATATAATTGAGCCGACCCGCGAGAAAACCAACATTATGGCACCTGCGTAATGTATCGACCAGATCAGCCTGCGCTGTCCGCACAGACTGATCCGGGCCAACACATTCCATCTCAGGGGAATAAAGGTATAGAGTAATGACTCATGAAAAAGAAAATCCACAAGGGGGTGAACGTGTCTGTCCAGGTTAGCCTGCACAACATGCTTAGGCTGATCAAGGTCGACACTTTACACAGAGTCCACTATGTTGGTTTTGCTCGCGAGACGGCTTCCTGGCTGGTCGTAAGGGTATTTTATACAGAGGACTCGCTATATCTCGAAGTTGAAAGTCACTCGTAAATTACCTCGAGTAATAGACGTCTTCGAGTGATCCATTGATTTATGCATAATTATTATGAGCCGTTCAACGAGAAACCATCAGTGTGGTCTCTGCGTAATGTATCGACTCGGATCAGCCTTCGAAAAGACACGTTTCACTTCCTGTAAATTTTCTGTTTCAGAAATCATTACTCTATACCTTTATCACCATTTAGGAATCCGCTGTGGTCGAGTGGTTAGCGTCGGGGATTTCGAAACAGGGTGTCCCTGGTTGGAT
>JAUELF010288178.1:0-10156 GCA_031471495.1 Clinocardium nuttallii | reverse complement strand
ATTGCGATTTCAAAATTGAATTTAAATTGATGACTTTACATTTGAAAGTGGAGAGTGCTGTGTATATTGTCTCAACTAATTAACTCATGAATGAAAGTGTATC
Source organism: Clinocardium nuttallii (assembly GCA_031471495.1). Taxonomy (NCBI): domain Eukaryota; kingdom Metazoa; phylum Mollusca; class Bivalvia; order Cardiida; family Cardiidae; genus Clinocardium; species Clinocardium nuttallii. The sequence goes on along the minus strand of JAUELF010288178.1, from coordinate 10,053 downwards.
CATTGAAAGTTTTTGCGATAAATCCCCATTCTGTGTAGACAAAATTGTGCATTCAACTCACATATTATTCAATTAGCGGACATAACAAGGAATTCGTGTGAAGTGTATGTGATAAAAAAATGATTGGTAAATACTTGTCCTAATGTATTCCGTGATCTGCAGTTAGCCCCTTGCTGGCAGCACTCTGAGTGATTTGAATTTCCTATGGCGACATGCACTTGTAAGTTCGTTTCTTTTGTCCAAAGAAAACATGTCTAGTCTGTGGATGATGAGGTATTTTTCTACTTGACAAAGGTTGCATATTTTATTAGATGGGGAATAAGGCTTAGCTCACATTGTTCTCATTTAGGCCCCAACATGCTCACTTTATGTTGTGGCATTCCTCTTTTCTTTGTTTATGAAGCTGGAGCTATGACCAGATAGCGCGATCTAAAACTAGTGCATGTAATGCCTATATACGTGTCCAGGTTCATGTTATCGTGACGGGTAATTGTGGCCTGGTATATCACACAAGTGGTGATATATTTTCCGTCTAGGGGGCACTTTAGGTTAGCTATGCAGTTACAGTTGTCTTGGTTATATGCTAGCTTGGGCTCGTGTACAGATGTGTTTTGGGTGGTTATGATCCTTTGAATGTTTGAGTTTTATGGTGTTTCTATCCAGTAGTTTATGAAGTTGGTGGCCCTGTGGTGAGCATGTGTCAAAGATAATGTTAGAAGAGACATTGTCACTGTAAGGGAGATTGAACCACGTTATATGTATGCTCAAAGGTTGCTTATTGTGATCACATTTTGTGCGTCGTCAACATATGTCCTTGTTAACACTCTACAGGCTACATTTTGTATCAGATCTTCATGAAAGTTTATAGAACATTCATCTCAATTAAATCTTGGACACATTCGAAACTGGGTCATTTAAGGTCAAAAACTAGGTCACTAGGTTAAGTTAAAGAAAATATTGTTAACACTCTAGAGGCCACATTTTCAACTTGAGCATGTTGAAACTTTATCAGAATGTTTGTCTAGATGATATGTAAGTCAAGATCGAACATGTGTTATGTCGGGTTAAAAAGTAGGTCACTAGCACTAAAAGGGAAATCTTGTTAACACTCTAGAGGCCGCCATTTTTGCTTCAGCAGTTTGAAGTTTTGTCAGAATGTTTGTATTAATGATATCGAGTTGGAATATGGGTCATATTTGGTCAGAAACTAGGTCACTAAGCCACATTGAAGGAACATCTTGTTTTCTCTTTAGAAGCGGAATGTTTTGGCTACAGCAGCTTGGAATTTAATCAAAAGGTATATCCAAATGATATCTTGTCACGTTCAAATATGGTCATGCCGGATTAAAAGCTAGGTCACTAGGCCAAATTGAAGGAAAATCTTGTAAACATTCTGGATACAGCATTTTATTTGGTGATATGTAAGTCAAGTTCGAACATCTTTGGTCAAAAAGTAAGTCACTAAGTCAAATTGGAGGAATATCGTGTAAACACTCTAGAGGCCGCATTGTTTGCTTCAGCAGTTTAAAATATTGTCAGAATGTTTGTCTTGTTTTGTCGGAATGTTTGTCTTGTTTTGTCAGAATGTTTGTCTTGAAGATATCTAGGTCAAGTTCAAATATGGGTCATATTGGGTCCGAATCTAGGTCCCTAGGTTAGCTTGAAGGAAAATCATGTAAACACTTTGGATGCCACATGTTTTGCTTCATCAGCTTGAAATTTTGTCAGAATGTTTTTCTAAATTATATCTTGTTCAAGTTCGAATATGGGTCATATTGGGTCAGATACAAGGTATATAAAGGAACATATTGTTCAAACTCCGGAGGCCGCATTTTTACTTTGAGCAAGTTTAAACTTTGTCAGAATGTTGTCGTGCTGATATCCAGTCCATGTTGGAATAACATAAATAAAGATCACTACTCTAAATAAAGGAAAACTTTAACACTGTGGAGGTTTAATTCCGAAAATTGTTTTACATCGCAGTAAATTGTGTAAAGAAGGTGAGCGAACTATGGCCACCATAGCCCTCTTGTTATATACACGTGTATAAATTACGCTTTCATGGTGCACATCTCAATTGCTAATGCTAAGGTTGGCTTTCTCACTTTTTCGAAACAAATTAATTTTCTTTCAAAATGTGTCTACTGCTTAAACGTTAACAGCCACCTGCATCAAGGAAATGCTACGTCGTTGTTATTTTTACATCGTCGACCCGCATCCATGTTGATAAATGGTATACTATAGCCAGACAATAAACGTTGCTTCGATCTCTATCTTTCACGGGCCAGAATGAATTGCAATCGGAAAGCCGTGTCGTAATCCCGATTAATTCGGGCAGATCATGTAGGAAGTACTAGTAGAAAATGTCCAATATATCGACCGTCTCGCGAGAAAACCAACATGATGACATCTGAATAATGTATCAACCGGATCAGCCTATGGTGTCCGCGCATACTAACCCAGGTCGACACATTCCGTCGCAGGGGGATAGATGTAATGATTCCTGAAACAAAACATCCACAGTAGGCGAAAAGTGTCTATTCGGGTAGTCCTGCACGGCATGATTAGGCCGATCTGGATCGACACTTTACGCAGAGTCCATAATGTTGGTTTTCTCGCGGGAAGACGCATATCAGCATTGTAAATGATGGTAGACGTAAACAAATCAAAGTGCTTGATGTATTGACAGCTGATTGGTCGAATTGTTTGTTACAAACAAAATGGCTGCATTATAGTGAACTCAGTCTGGAGATAAGACATTTCCGACGTTTCGGTGACATTTGGGTATTGAGTGATATAATCTTATTTAGTGACTTCTATTTCAAGGCAATCAACTTAAGACGCTCGAAAACGGCATCCTTAGCTCGTCTGTATTTCGAAAAGGAAAAATCGGGGTATTGTGATACAATTGTGATAGCAGTGTGATACCATTGTGATACCATTGTGATATCATTGTGATACCATTGTGATATCATTGATTGTGATACCAGTGTGATTCCATTGTGATACCAGTGTGACCATTGTGATACCATTGTGATACCATTGGCATACGTCGTCGTCTCTGTTGTTTCAAAACTTTAATCTTACTAAAGCAACATTCAACATTTTCAAATGAAACATGGTACACATGTTCCTATGAACAAAACGCATTTCTATACAAGTCACATACTAATAATTATTGAGTGATGCCTCGTTTTCGTCTTATAAATCAGACGAGCATATATGTTAAGCTAAGTGGTATAGTTCCGCTATAACGAATCATTCATAATGTTCTTAAATCTTGACAAGCAATGTGCTAGTCGTCGTCAGCGTCGATTTTGTCATCACACAAGTTTAACCTTACCATTACTAAATACACATTCAACAATTCCAAATGAAACTTGGTACGCATGTTCCGAGGAACAATGCGCATGTGGCGCTCTTGTTATATATATATATTTGTATAGACTAAGCATAGTGTTAAACTTCCGCTATACAAGACGAGCGTTGACGTTTGTTTGCGGCGCTCTTGTTTTATATCTATATAGTTATATAGGTAAAGCATAGTGTTATACTTCCGCTATACCGAACCATTATATAGTTATATAGGTAAAGCATAGTGTTATACTTCCTCTATAACGAACCATTATATAGTTATATAGGTAAAGCATAGTGTTATACTTCCGCTATAACGGACCATTTTATAGTTATATAGGTAAAGCATAGTGTTATACTTCCTCTATAACGAACCATTTTATAGTTATATAGGTAAAGCATAGTGTTATACTTCCACTATAACGAACCATTCCTAAAATTAAACAAAGGTAGTTGTTAAACAATAAGACTTTGTTTTACTGCTCTATCTGGTGTATACGCTTTTACTAAGAGCAGCCAATATTCATTAACCCTTTTTCTGATACATACATTTGTAGAGGCATCTCTTCTGCACATTAAATCGTATCTTTTACTTCCTGCTTCTTCGGAAAATGGGTTAGGTAGATATCTTATAATTGAGCCGTGCCGCGAGAAAATCAACGTTGTGGACTCTGCGTAAAGTATCGACCCAGATCAGCCTAAGCATACCTCTATCCCCCGGAGACGTAATGTGTCGGCACGGAACAGTTTGCTGTCCATACATTACGTCCATACTATTGATATTCTCGAGGGACGGCTCAAATATGCAGCAGACGACTTTGACTACAACTAGGTAGAGGCAGAGAGATTATTTAAGGTCGCTGAGCGAGGATACTACTAATTTATTATAACTTTTCCACCCGATAAATGGAGACATGCGCATTAAGACCAATTTCTCCTATTGCGAGAATGATTTCAAAAGTCGTCTGCAGCAGATATGTCAAATTGCGTCTGCACGTGGTAAATTGTAAACATACTTTAGTGTATTCCGTGTTGGTAAATTGTATACATACTTTAGTGTATTGCGTGTTGGTAAATTGTAAACATACTTTAGTGTATTCCGTGTTGGTAAATTGTAAACATACTTTAGTGTATTGCGTGTTGGTAAATTGTAAACATACTTTAGTTTATTGCGTGTTGGTAAATTATAAACATACTTTAGTGTATTCCGTGTTGGTGAATTGTAAACATACTTTAGTGTATTCCGTGTTGGTAAATTGTAAACATACTTTAGTGTATTCCGTGTTGGTAAATTGTAAACATACTTTAGTGTTTTCAAGTGTATTCCATCCATACTTACACATTATTCGTGTAACATTCATACAGTTCTAAGTAAAGGAAACCGCCACGTTCAATCACTTAAATGTATGTTTAGAATGCTGTCAGGCAGAAATCTAATTTGCTGTACGATTTGGGAGCGAGAACGGGAGTCGGAAGGTTTAATCATTTTAAGAAACGTCACAATGGGGTTTTGTGTCGCCTGTGTCTTGGTAAAGTTAAAGTTATGGGTAATGTTTGTGTTGTCTGTCCGAGAGTCTTCTTATGAAGTGTATTTGTTGGGTTATTTCTTTTGTTTGATTCTTGTCGGTTGCAACCCACAAGTATGCTATTCATTCCGTAATTACATCCCTTTTTACGGAATGAATAACATTAATATGCACAAAAACAAAAACACTATTTATCTAAGTGTCTTTATAAGAGTGCTTGGTGGGCTTCAGTATAAAGACGCACCCACAAGTACTCTCTCAGACAGTACCTGTCTGTCTGTCCATCTGACTGCCTATAGGTACGGTACGTTCGTCTTGCTTTGATTTTGGTTCGTAGGAAGAATGTGTTTTTCAATCGCAAGTGTACATGTCTATATTTAGAACACTACGCTAGTACAGCAATGACCTTGAAGCTCAGTATTACTATCCAAACAACAGGGGAATGTAGGTATAGAGTAATGATTCCTGAAACAGAAAATCTACAAGATGCCAAAAAGTGTCTCCCCGGATTAGCCTGCGTGGCATGCTTATGCTGATCCGGATCGGTACTTTACGCATATACCACAATATGTTGGTTTTCTCGGGGACGGCTTATATATGTTTGCCTTCTACCAAACGAAACGTCGTGTTCGATAATCATAGACTTTGTGAGCTCAGATCTAAGACAATCACCGCTCCGGAAATTTCGATCAGTGCAGATTTATATATTGTATAGTTCAAATCTTCAAACAATATTCCTTTACAAATCTGAAAACATGAAAAAACATGAAAATAAATAAAACATGAATAAAACATGAATAAAACATGAATACGATTTCCAATCTGTTCGTCAGATCGTTTTACAATTTTAGATTAATGAGAAATGAAAACAAGATATATTTACTTTAAAGTCGTTTCTAGTGGAAATCCCGTTTCTGGAAATACTAATGTAGACAGTTTTTATTCATATTCTCTTTTTTTCTAGAGATTTAATTGCAATTTTGAAGAAAAACATTCCATAATTAAAAAAAAAATATTGTCAAAGTATATCCAATTACAAATTATAAAATATAAACTGGCTGTGTGTTTTTTATTATCATTGTAAATTGTTTTGTAAATGACCAAAGGTATACCAACCAATATTACTGATTTTCAATGAATTTGAAACTATAAACTTGAAACTTATTTTTTAATGGCAACAATTAAGACATAACAATAAAAGGAAAACGGTTTCACTCTGTATGACTTATTGCAATTAGACCAAGATGAACAAAAATCATGTTATATGAATAATGATTAAATTCCATGTGGCATGTCATGTTATATGAATAATGATTAAATTCCATGTGGCATGTCATGATATATGAATAACGATTAAATTCCATGTGGCATGTCATGATATATGAATAATGATTAAATTCCATGTGACATGTCATGTTATATGAATAATGATTAAATTCCATGTGTCATGTCATGTTATATGAATAATGATTAAATTCCATGTGACATGTCATGTTATATGAATAATGATTAAATTCCATGTGATATGTCATGTTATATGAATAATGATTAAATTCCATGTGACATGTCATGTCCATAATAAGTAGCTTACTGTAGTCTCACTTTTTGGGAATGATATTAAGTTTTAGATATGTTTCCATAATGTAAAGATGTGCAGTAGCCGTCTCGCGAGAAAACCAACATTATCGACCCTGATCCGCTTTAGCATGCCGCGCAGGTTAACCCGGACATACACGTTTCACCTCCTGTGGATTTTCTGTTTCAGGAATCATAACTCTATACCTTTTTTCCCCTGAGACGGAATGAGTCGGCCCGGATCAGTCTGTGTGGACAGCGCTGGCTGAGCTGGTCGATACATAACGCAGATGCCATTATGTTGGTGTTCTCGCGGTACGGCTCAATTATTAGTATTGCCGACTTATACCTGCACATAGATTTTGTCCGGTCATTTTCAGACGGAACTGCTACTAAATATTGATGTTTGCGCCTGTTCTTATAAAAATATACAAGTTGACCTTTGTAAGCAAGTTAGATTCAGATCAACGCAGTCTGATCAGGTTGTGTATGTTTTGCTATGACTGGGAAGATGTACAGCTTTGTCTGAACCGTCATTGTCCAGAAATTAAATGGTGTACCTATCCGAGGGACGGGCACATTTATGTACACCAGTCTGACTATCTAAAAGCAGGGACGGGCACATTTATGTCCACCAATCCCCGACTATCTAAAAGCAGGGACGAGCACATTTATGTACACACACAAACAGCCCGATTATCTAAAAGCAGGGACGAGCACATGTATGTACATACACAAACAGCTCGACTATCTAAAAGCAGGGACGGGCACTTTTATGTACACCAATACCCGACTATCTAAGAGCAGGAACGAGCACATTTATGTACACACACAAACAGCCCGACTATCTAAAAGCAGGGACGAGCACATTTATGTACACACACAAACAGCCTCGACTATCTAAAAGCAGGCACGAGCACATTTATGTACACATACAAACAGCTTCGACTATCTAAAAGCAGGGACGAGCACATTTATGTACACACACAAACAGCCCGACTATCTAACAGCAGGGATGGACACATTTATGTCCACCAATCCCCAACTATCTAAAAGCAGGGACGAGCACATTTATGTTCACACACACAAACAACCCGACTATCTAAAAGCAGGGACGAGCACATGTATGTACACACACACACACAGCTCGACAGTCTAAAAGCAGGGACGGGCACTTTTATGTACACCAATCCCCGACTTCATGTATCTAAAAGCAGGGACGAGCACAGTTATGTACACACACAAACAGCCTGACTATCTAACAACAGGGACAGGCATATATATGCACACCAGCCTGATTATCTAACAGCAGGGACGGGCACATTTATGTACACCAGCCTGACTATCTAACAGCAATGACGGGCAAATTTATATACATACACAAACAGCCCGAGTATCTAACAGCAGGGACGGGCACATTTATATACAAAAAGAAACAGCCTGACTATCTAACAGCAGGGACGTGCAAATTTATGTACATATACAAATAGCTGGACTATCTAACAGCAGGGACGAGCACACTTATGTATACACACAAACAGCTTGACTATCTAACAGCAGGGACTGGCAAATTTATGTACACACACAAAAAGCCTGACTATCTAACAGCAGGGACGGGCACATCTATATACAAAAACAAACAGCCCGAGTATCTAACAGCAGGGACGGGCAAATTTATGTATATACACAAATAGCTGGACTATCTAACAGCAGGGACGAGCACACTTATGTACACCAGCCTGATTATATAACAGCAGGGACGTGCACATTTATGTACACCAGACTGATTATATAACAGCAGGTACGGGCACATTTATATACACCAGCCTGATTATATTACAGCAGGGACGGGCACATTTATGTCCACCAGCCTGATTATATAACAGCAGGTATGTACACCAGTCTGAGTATATAACAGCAGCAGGAAATAAGTATTAAACCTTTACCACAATCAACAAATCTGAAGTAAACGCCTTTGAAAATATATTGTCTAAAATTTGAAAAGTTTCCTTATAGTAATTGAGATTTTCATAATAGAATGGTGTTGAAAACTGTCGCAAATAAAAAATATCTCGTTTTTAGCAATTTTTCATTTTGATATTTGTTTTTCAAAATTCATTATGTAGTCTGTATATAGAACATGATTAAAGGATCACGCAATCGGATATTCCGAGAAATTGCGACCGATTGGAAAACAAATATTTCTCTTTTAAGTAAGTTGTTTAGTCATATCTGGTAACGATACCACACCATTTGAAACCAAATATAGAACTCATGTCGATCCCTGGCTACTTTTAGAATTGATGTCCTTCAAAAAAACCAAAAAACAAAAACAACACGATTTAAGCAACATTTGATCCGTCTCGCGAGAAAAACAACATTATGGACTATGCGTAAAGTGTCTACCCTGACCAGCCTAAGCATGCCGCGCAGGCTTACCCGGATGGACACTTTGCGCCTCCTCTGGATTTGCTGTTTCAGTGATCACTACTCTATACCTATTTCCCCCTGAGGCAGAATGTGTCGGCCCGGATCAGTCTGCGCGGATAGCGCAGGCTGATCTGGGTCGATATATTACGCAGATGCCATAATGTTGGTTTTCTCGCAGGACGGCTCCGTTGGTTATAATGTTATGCCTAATTTATCATTTATGCTTTATACTAGAAGGCACGTTAGCGCTGTGTAGGTCTAACATTTGTAAAAACTTGGTTGCTATTCAATATGTTTAAGTGAAGACAACACATCAACTTGAACTTCCTTGTAGATGGTAGAGCCCCGGTACTTCAAAGTGTAGCGACGCGGGCTGTCGATCAATGTGTTATGCAGTCTAATTTTGGTCGACGTTTGTCGCTACCTTTTGATAGTTATAAACGAAGACAACTTTAAAATTATAAAAAAGAGTTTTTGAAAATACAGAGATGAGGGCACGTGTTGCTTGAATTCAGCGGTATAAGGGTTACACACCTGTAGGATTGTCTGGTGAACACATGTTGTGAGTGGTTGATGCAGCAAAGTCGAGTGGCGTATGTTATCTACATTTAACCCTTTCCAACAAACAGATGCTTTCTGAAGCAATCACAATAGTCTTCCATTGTTTTGTCTGTTAAGTCGGCTTCTGCAGATTTGTTGTATGTGGGATAGGTTTAAGTACTATGGGATAGGTTTAAGTACTATGGGATAGGTTTAAGTACTAAATGGTAAATAAATAAGTATAATGCAAACCTATGTTGGTAAGAGACTAATATAAGGAACAGTTACACAGGCGTGTGCCCCACAGAAAGTGTCGCATGGCTTAAATCATATGTGACGGTTACTCAGAATAATCGTCTCACTGAGACGATGTTTTTGAGTACGTACCCGCAACGTAGGGCGTTGAGGTCAAATAAGACTGAAGGAGCCTGAATACGCCCTTGATGTAAAATAATGAAGGAGTCTGAATACGCCCTTGATGTAGAAGAATGAAGGAGCCTGAATACGCCCTTGATATAGAAGAATGAAGGAGTCTGAATACGCCCTTGATGTAGAAGAATGAAGGAGTCTGAATACGCCCTTGATGTAGAAGAATGAAGGAGTCTGAATACGCCCTTGATGTAGAAGA
>JAUELF010288157.1:0-10157 GCA_031471495.1 Clinocardium nuttallii | reverse complement strand
TGCCGCGTCATTAGGATCGTCCAGTATGGTATTGTCGCATCGTTAAGAGCGCCCCTTGTTGTCTTGTCGCATCGTTAGGAGCGTCCCTCGTTGTCTTGTCGCATCGCTAAGAGCGTCCCTCGTTGTCTTGTCGCATCGTTAAGAGCGCCCCTTGTTGTCTTGTCGCATCGTTAAGAGCGTCCCTTACTGTCTTGTCGCATCGTTAAGAGCGCCCCTTGTTGTCTTGCCGCATCGTTAAGAGCGTCCCTTGTTGTCTTGCCGCATCGTTAAGAGCGTTCCTTGTTGTCTTGTCGCATCGCTAAGAGCGTTCCTTGTTGTCTTGTCGCATCATTAAGAGCGTCCATTGTTGTCTTGCCGCATCGTTAAGAGCGCTCCTTGTTGTCTTGCCGCATCGTTAGGATCGTCCATTATGGTATTGTCGCATCGTTCAGAGCGTCCCTTGTTGTCTTGTCGCATCAATAAAATCGTTCCTTGTTGCATCGATAAGATCGTCCCGACTTCAATCTGTGAACCAGTGTTCTTAATTAGCCGAATACAAATAGATGAAGCTTGATTGACAGTATCTTTACAACATACATTGGGAAATATTCTCCGAGTAATATCGGACGCATCCCAGAATTTTTGTTAACGCCATGTGCCATCAACCTGTCATAAAAGGCGCCGTGGTTCTGGCATCCAAAGAAACAAAATCAATGATCTTAGATGGTACAAATAAGGTTATACTTTACTAACAGTTAGCGTCCCTCTTAAGGAGGATTTATGTTATTCCGCCTGGCTTAAGTAAGCATACCATTGAATACACATAGAGCGGATCAAATTCAAATTTAACTCTTCCCCAAATTCTACCTATGTAACAGGAAACTTTTTCAATATCTAGACAAATATTTGAAGAAATTCGTGTACCTAAAGTTTAATTGGGCGGTTTTCTGCGAATACAAACCTTATACTGTCATATTTGCATGTGAATAAAAAGACACATAACTAAAGGATTCAAATATATGATGCTTGACATAAGATTCTTTAAACCTTCTAGATATATTCTGAAACAGTATAGAGTAAGATCAGGCTGCACGGCGGCGCTGGCTGATCTTGATACTCAATGATTGCAAATGTATTCCGATTGGTTTTCGTAGAAACACACTCAACAATCGATAAAATAAAAACACTGTAACAAAAGGAAACATGGGCCAAGTTATCCGAAAGACGACCTTTATGGGGCAAATCGGCCATTAAAGATCAAGATCAGCATTCGCCTCCCCACAGTATGGCCGGGATCTTCCATGTTTGCTATGAAGTAGAAAAAGATAACATAAGAAGGTGTGTTATAACTGAAGACCTACCATACAAATGTGTTGTAACTGAAGACCTTATATACAAATGTAAGACCTACCATACACATGTGTTGTAACTGAAGACCTTCTATACAAATGTGTTGTAACTGAAGACCTTCTATACAAATGTGTTGTAACTGAATACCTAATGTACAAACGTGTCGTAACTGAAGACCTACCACACGAATGTGTTATTACTGAAGACCTACCATACAAATGTGTTGTAACTGAAGACATATTATACACATGTGTTGTAACTAAAGACATACTATACAAATATGTTGTAACTGAATACCTAATATATAAATGTGTTGTAACTGAAGACCTACTATACAAATGTGTTGTAACTTGAATACCTACTTTACAGTTATGTTGTACCTGAAGACTAAAAAAATGTGTTGTAACTGAAGAAGACCTTCTATACAAATGTGTTATAACTGAAGACTTACTTTACAGTTATGTTGTACCTCAAGACCTACTAAACAAATGTGTTGTAACTGAAGACCTACTTTACAGTTGTGTTGTACCTGAAGACCTACTATATAAATGTATTGTGAGTTGTAACTGAAGATATACTATACCAATGTGTTGTAACTGAAGAAGACCTTCTTTACAGTTGTGTTGTACCTAAAGATCTACTATAACAATGTGTTGTAACTGAAGAAGACATTCTTTACAGTTGTGTTGTACCTGAAGACCTACTATATAAATGTCTTGTAAGTTGTAACTAAGGATCTACTATAACAATGTGTTGTAACTGAAGACCGATTTTACAGTTGTGTTGTACCTGAAGACCTACTAAACAAATGTGTTGTAACTGAAGAAGACCTTCTTTACAGTTGTGTTGTACCTGAAGACCTACTATATAAATGTGTTGTAACTGAAGACCTTCTATACAAATGTGTTGTAACTGAATGCTTATTAAACAAATGTATTGTAACTGAATATCTACTATGCAAATTTGTTGTAACTAAAGACTTACTATACAAATACATGGTAACTGTAAACCTACTATACAAATGTGTTGTAACTGAAGACCTACCTTACAGTTGTGTTGTACCTGAAGACCTACTAAACAAATGTGTTGTAACTGAAGACCTACTTTACAGTTTTGTTGTACCTGAAGACCTACTATACACATGTATTGTAAGTTGTAACTGAAGACCTACCTTACCAATGTGTTGTAACTGAAGACCTTCTGTACAAATTAGTTGTAACTGAAGACCTACCTTACCAATGTGTTGCAACTGAAAGACCTTTTATACAAATGTGTTGTAACTAAAGACTTACTATACAAATACATGGTAACTGTAAACCTACTACACAAATGTGTTGTAACTGAAGACCTACTTTACAGTTGTGTTGTACCTGAAGACCTACCATACACATGTATTGTAAGTTGTAACTGAAGACCTTCAATACAAATTTGTTGTAACTGAAGACCTACTATACAAATGTGTTGTAACTGAAGACATTCTATACAAATTTGTTGTAACTGAAGACCTACTATACAAATATGTTGTAACTGAATGCTTATTAAATAAATGTATTGTAACTGAATACCTACTATACAAATATGTTGTAACTAAAGACTTACTATACAAATACGTGGTAACTGAAAACCTACTATACAAATGTGTTGTAACTGAAAACCTACTTTACAGTTGTGTTGTACCTGAAGACCTACTATACCAATGTGCTGTAACTGAAAACCTACTTTACAGTTGTGTTGTACCTAAAGATCTACTATACCAATGTGTTGTAACTGAAGAAGACCTTCTTTACAGTCGTGTTGTACCTGAAGACCTACTATATAAATGTCTTGTAAGTTGTAACTGAAGACCTACTATACCAATGTGTTGTAACTGAAGACCCTCTATACACATGTGTTGTAACTGAATGCTTATTAAACAAATGTATTGTAACTAAATACCTACTATACAAATGTGGAGTAACTAAAGACTTACTATACAAATACGTGGTAACTGAAAACCTACTATACAAATGTGTAGTAACTAAAGACTTACTATACAAATACGTGGTAACTGAAAACCTACTATACAATGTGTTGTAACTGAAGACCTACTAAACAAATGTGTTGTAACTGACGAGACCTACTTTACAGTTATGTTGTACCTGTAAACCTACTATACAAATGTGTTGTAAGTTGTAACTGAAGACCTAATATAACAATGTGTTTTAACTGAGACATCCTATACAAATATGTTGTAACTGAAGGCTTATTAAACAAATGTATTGTAAATGAATGCCATTTATACACATGTGTTGTATCTGAGGACCTACTATATACATTTGCCTTATGATTTTACTGTTCTTGCCAAACAATTACAACGAAGGTATGGTTATCCGTGATGCACCCAAAATCTCTTAAAATCAGCAATTTGTCTAGTTTGACACAATGGTTTTAACATGGTGGTATGCATAAATTTGATTCAGATTCAACCTCCTTGCCACAGCGAACGACTCTGTTTACATCCAGGAAATACCTATAAATGAAATTCTAATAATCGGATGTGAGAAAACGAGAAATTGCCCACCAAGACCAATTGCTCCCCTTTTGCTAGACCGTTTAAATGGACTATATGTAAAGGATTTGTGAAGTCATATATACGATAAACTTAAAAGTTGCTTCGAAATAGTGTTGTTTGGAGTTTTGTTGTGAGAAAGCCAGGAACTCATGAGTAGATGATCTGGCCGCCGTGATATGACTGACAAATTGTTGAAATAGGCGTTAAACCCCAAATCATTCAATCAATAAACCTTATTTTCACTATCTGAAAGTCATGTTTTACAAGTTGCCATACCATAACTCACCGAAGAACAATGTTGTTTAACCCTTTTCCACATACAACATATATGCAGCAGACGTATTTGAAAACATGTTGTTACAAATGTGAATAACGTCCATAAATGAAAGCTCAAGTTTAAAATAGAGTTGCAAACAGTGTGGCAAAAGAAGAAATTGCTCTGCTATAGAGGCGTTCGAATGCGCCTACACGTGAGACAGGTCGAAAAAAAGGGTTTAAAAGATGATACCTTATTCTTAGTTTAAGAATTAGTTTAATGTATTACGCACACAGCACTATGCAACGAATGTTTAAAAACAAGTTTAGTCTTCTTTAACAGTCTTTGTATCTCCCTGATTCATATATATTCAGAACGATTCGGGAACCATTCGACATCTATAAAACATTAATCATTGCAATAAATATATGACAGTCAGTTACAAGATCGTCGACTATAAATAGGAAACTGAGATAGACCAAACCATAGGAAAAAGTACGTACATTTAACCCGTTACCACTTTGAAATCAGCAATATTAAAATACGGAATATCTCTATGAATGCCTGTATGTTTATAAAACATACCTGTAGTTGAAAACATTATGGCAAATGGAAAAAATGCTCATAAAGAGCAATTTCTCTTTTCTCATAATGATTTCAAAAGTCGTCTGCTGCAGATGCGTCAGAAAGCGTCTATAGGTGGGGGAAGGGTTAATTACGATCAGGGTTCGTGTTACTCAGTCATTCTAAATTGTTCTAAATGTGTAGAATATTCTGAATCTAAAATCTAAGCTTAAATGGCATAGCCAATCAGATGCTGTGCAACTTAGTTAATGTAGCGTAAGCAAACAAATACAGGCACTGATCTCAGCATGGCCATCAGAGCTTGAAGCCGTTCATATCTCTTGAAAATATAAAATCACCTGTTTAGACGGAAATAAGTATGGCAGCTATACATGTATTGAGAAAGTATGAACATTGCTCATTGTGTCACCAAAGTACGATTGCTGAAGAGTTGTCTGTATGGTGGGAAGGGTTTTATTGAAGAGGAATGGGCCATTTTTTTTCTCAAAGTATTCCAAGATCTTTCGAATTTTAAATTGGCATACTAATTAAGGAGGCAATGTTACTTTGTAAACTGCGACTTGGAATCAGAACGGTATTTAGCTAAGTGGATATTGGCACTGACACTGAATTTATAGCCATTTCTTCTATGGGGTGATCTGCCGATGTTCCCAGCGATATATTAGTTATGATTCATGATAATCCATTAAGCTAAAAGCTTATTTCCAATGGGCCTATAAAATAGTTAACGGCGAGGACATCTATAGCAGAATGAATTCGTTAGATAGTTAAATGAGTCTTACCAATAAATTAACTTACAAAACTATTCATGAAGTGTGAATATTTCATGTGGTTTTAAATATGGGGATGAAATATGTTGTCAGTTTTTAGTTTTTAACTGGCGATATTAAATATAAAGCTCATGATTATGATTAATAAACATATTATGTACTACGTTATAAGTATACGATGCTTTATATTGACATTGCCCAGACTAGTTGGGCCGAATAGTAAAGAAATATTCCAGTAAATGATGCAAGCATAGGATTTGGTACATACACTCTTAAACTCTTTTCCAAGATGGCCGCCATAATGGAGTTTTTTGATAAATTCTCCTTTCCTTTTTTGGTAAAGAAACGAAACTACTGTACTGATTCATCTGAAAGTAGTTTTTAAAGCTATATCATGACATTTAACAATAAAACAAACATAAAGGACCATATAAGGTTTTATTAAGCCTTCCTTTTGCAAAATTAAAATCATAATGTCTTCAAATAAAGCGAAAGAAACTAAACAAAGATATTTACGTTTATGTTTATCTATGCTACACAATGCCGTGCAAGGTAGACTTAATCTGAAACATTTGCATCGACCACAACATTCCGTCTTGCATCCACAGTTTGTCAGTTGTTGACAACTCTGGGCAATTGGAGCAAGTTTTGTCCACACTATTTGCCAAATTTCCCCATTTATATTCCAGCCCCATACCCCCGGACATTCAGTTTCCATATTGGATATGATAGACTGACCCCATACGCAACCTGCTTGGTAGGCAGCTCGCCTAGTATGCTCGATTAGAGCTCCACGTGTTGGAGGGATTGACTCATAGGATCTTTGCTTTCGAGCAAAGAGATCAAGTCTTGCATTGTTGATATCTGAGTAGGGCTTGATTTGTCATACATAACAATGACATACATTTCCAAAATATCTTGATCTGAATCATTAATTACAGGGGGATACTTACTGAGTTTTGCAACAACTGACGTAACTTCAGGACACATATTCCAAGTTTGCCATGCAGTCTTCTTCCCTTTACCCCGAAAAGCTGATACAATATCACAACCGGTAAATGCATGGAAAAACGATATTCCCTCAGAGTTACCATAGCCAATCGACCTACTGATATCATGGATAGGAATCCATCTTTAATTTTTGCCTTGACCAAAATCAATCCAAAGTGTCTGTAAGCCTAAATTTTGAAAAGTTGACAACACACTGACACTTATAACAAGAATATCTGTGTCATTTGCCTTTATCATTATAGATCGAAATCCCTCTGCAACAGCATGTGTGGCATGTGCAAAGATCCTGGTATCTGCTTCCTCGTGATTACACGGTGCCAGCCTTCTGTGCTGATCGGTCTATTGCACTCAACACCTTCTATCCTTATAACTATGACGGTATTAGTGCTACAAAGTTCGAAGATATTTCCTTTGTCGGTTATTCCTTTTCTTGCTCCAAACCCCCGTCGTGATCTTGTCTCAGCTTCTAAACTACCTGTTCTGTAAACATCGAACACAATATCCCTCTTCTGGTACTTTGAACTGAAAGATTCGACTTTTGGTATTATCTCCAGCGTTGCATACTCCTCAGAGGTTTTAGACAGGCGTGGCTGAACATAATTAACAACAGCGTTAGGCTCAGTGTCTGTAAGTGATACCCGATCTTCTAGAATCGAAGCGAGCTGAGACTTTTGACAAGAATACAAGTTGCCACTATAACTTAGTGCAGCTGGAAAGGCCTGATTTTCGTGCTGAAAGAATTCCTGCATATCAAATTCTCGGAACTGACATGAGATGAATAGTTTGGAAAACAAAAGACAATCATCTTTTATTTTCTTTTGCTTCAAGTCTTTTGATGACGCTTCTGGTTGTTGCCGGAAAAAGTCTGTTTTGTTCTTCTTGATTGACTCGTACAATCTTATTTTTTCAAAACTTTTAAGAAAGCTTTCAAAGCTGTTTTTCCCCTTCTCGTGATACTGCGCAACCATCTCAGCCACAGTAGGATGGGCAACATTGTGTCACAAGTTCTTTACTTTCAACTATGAATGGATTTCTCATTTCCAACTGAATGGAGCTTATTTACTCTATCTAAAAATGTTTTCTGGAATTGGCTTATCTGCCTGTGGTGCTGTGATGGTTCGTAGCATCTTGTACCTCAGACAATGCTTCGTATTGAGCATTTAGATGGCTTACCTCCGGACCTACAACCACAATCTTCGATCATCAGTTATACCGATAGCACCGCCATCGCCTTTGATGATTGCATTAGCTTGTTAGTGGGGTTGGTCAATGGCCAAGGCAGAACACTTGCGAACTGATTTATGAACGATAAATTTGCCACTGTGAAATTATGTTGCAATTGCAGGGTGCTTCTGCTCAAGACACAACATATCTTTGAGGTGAATTGGGAGCCATCTTGCGTAGTTGACATTGTTGTTGGCAAAACAGTAAGGAAGGAAGTAGCTATTGAAGAGCTTGACAGTATGAGCGAACTAAATTTCGTAATGTACTAATGAAAATATTGTAAGTTCCATGCGCAAGATTAGGTTCCAGAACTGAAACTGTGGGTTTTGAGTTTCGCGTTGCTACACCATTCCTCAAAAGTCGGATTGGGATCATCATTTTCATTTACCTGAGGTCTTGCGGTTGTAATCTACAGCTTGCATTTGCAGACACTGAAGAAACATTATATATATATATATAATTGTTGAATTAAATGATGGCGTGGAGAAAGTATTTGTTGATCATTGTACGTATTTTTGATCTCTCAACTTTCCTTTCAAAGAGACAAGCTTCGATCATGTGGTTACTAACCCGGAATTCGCTTTACTGCATGAAAGTTATTAGGGGTTTGATTTCTTTATATATACATGTACATGAACAACTATCTTTGTTCAGGTGAGCAAATGCGGACCATATTGGTCCTCGTGTCTAATAATTAGTTCTGGCCTCTTAGCGTGTGTGATAATCAAACCCACCCTTCAAAAGAGTAGTGTAAACTTTGCAGTAATTATACAGGAATAAAGTCTGAATGTTGTTGACAAATATTATGTGTATTTATTTATTTATTTATCAAACAAAGTTTCAATGATAAAGAAAAGAGAAAAGAAAACGAAAAAAGAAAAAAAAAAAGAAGATTATACAGTTAAATCAAAGCAACATTACGAGTGGGCTGTTCGATAATTCACGTACTGGTTGTGATGTGTTGATATAACAGTTAACAGTTTCAACATAACCCTTTTATTGCATGTCATATGCAGATACTGTGGTTCTTACAAATGTGAATACACATCTGTAAAACTCACAGTTCTGCACAGAAAACGTTCGTCCTTGCGCCTAGCAGTGCACAAGCATAATCATCTTTTCCTATTCTGATGAGGTACAAAGCATTAAATGGAATCATTCTGAATGAATATGTACATTGGTTTAAATAACTTACAGAGTTAACATAATGAATTAACCTGAATAGCTTTATGCACCTAAATAGTTGAAATGAATTTTGCAGATTATTATCTGTTTCTCTTTTTGGAAATGACCAAACAACTGCAGGACTAATAGAAGAATGTTATTGTCTAAAATGATTAAAATCGAAGTCTGTACTAGTGCGATATTTCCATGAATTATGTTCTCGTTCCGCTATTGCTTTACAAACGCGTCGTCTCGCTGCATACTTAGTAAGTGATTCGGCATTGTCTGTAAAACTAATTTATGTATCCGCCATTAAATATTTGTCCGTGAGCTGGTACATGACCGGTATTTAAACCTTTCATCGATTTAGGACCTTTAACTTCTTGTAAAAGATTTCTAATTATTGAATCTGTTGAAAGAGAAGGTATTTTATGAACAAAGCGCAATTTCCTATCCTCCTCGTGACTCGTGAAAGTCGGTTTACACCTAGCATTGACACGCTCATGTCGGAACGGGTTAATTTTGGAAACTGGTGTATTGACTCAACGATGTAATAATGCGTCCTATTTATCTGATCTACGTCCGTATGTTTCATATCATTCCTCAACTCACTGCCGTATACTATGGTTTTACAAGGGATCCGGTTGGGTTCAATTGGTTTATACGCCGATTAACATTTTATTATAAAGAACATTTTAAACAAGATTTCCGATATAGAAAAGTGATTATTAAAATAGTGATGTCTGGTGAGTGTGGGCTTTGAAGTTTCGTTTCCACACTTGAAATAACCCTCTTTTTAAACTTGACTGATTCTAACGAAATTTCACAGGAAGGTAGGTAAAAGGAATAGTTAAATTGTCTTTACGGTTCATCTGGGTAACAAGAATGTATCACATGTCTTGTGCTCAAAATTGACATAACTTGTTTCGTTGCAAAGTCGAATATCGTGTTATTCGATTACCACATTTCTTTCCTTTTGATAGTATGTGTTATATGAACACAATTGGAGAGACAGATGCCGGATACTTTAAATTTGACGAACATCTGCGTGTATGTAACAACAAAATATAACAATGCCCTATCTATAATCAAGGGAAATAACTACTGGAATAAATGACCATTTATAGCTCACCTGAGCACAGACATTACTTATATTTACTTACACATGGTAAAATATTTTTTCTTTCTTTTGTGTAGTTTGTTTCACACAATATTAAGATAAAAACTAGCAGAGTTTTATTGGGTTGACCTACATTATAATGGCTGA
>JAUELF010288146.1:0-10157 GCA_031471495.1 Clinocardium nuttallii | reverse complement strand
CTTTTCAAACGGCATTTTAAACGAAATGACTACATATGTAAACAAATAGTTTGTTTGGGTTTTCGAAGCAGATCTTTTAACTCTAGATATATATATAAAAACACCATTGTAAAGTAAATAGTTTACAATATCAAAGTATGCAATAAAAAGGTTATTGACTCTGTACTGTGAAATCATCGTTGGACCTCGTTCTTTGGCGAACGTAGCCTCGCAAGCTCGGCAACGTCAACCAACTTACACAAATTTATTGCAGTTAATTGATATCGGTTGTGTGTGGTGTTGTATTGGTCCTCGGCTATCGGTGTTTGATATTATAAAGGAAACTGAACGCCAATCTGGAATATCTAGGTCGGCTAACACTGTTCGTTTTTTATATAGAAAAGCGAACGCCGACCTGGAATATCTAGGTCGGCTATCTGTTTTCGTTTTTATATAGCAAAGCGAGCGCCGACCTGGACTATCTAGTTCGGTCATCAGCATTCGATTTATTTCAAATAGCACTGAACTCCGAAAAAGAATTTATATCTCTGCTATCGGTGTTCGATTGTATATAGCATACCGAACGCACACCTTAAACACTTTAGCTAGGTCGTATATGTTTGAATTCATACAGCAAATCGAACGTCGACCTAGTATATCTAGCTCTGCCATCGGTGTTCGAATTCATATAGCAAACCGAAAGCACACCTTTAACACTTTAACTAGGTCAATTTTATATGGATTCATATAGCAAATCCAACGCCAACCTAGTAAATCAAGCTCTGATATCGGTGTTTGATTTGATATAGGAATGTGATTGATTGATAAGTTGATTTAGGTATTATGCCGATTTCAAGAATATCTAGTCACAACACGGAGGTCAGTTAACATATTCACTCCACACAACATACTTTAAAAGAAAGCGGCTACTTTTCCACTATAACTGATATCATTGGTGGAAGATGAAAGATAGTTGTCAACGTGACTTGTGTAGAATGTCACCACCATTGTAATAACAACCTGCAACGCTACCTCGTGGCCTACTTAGGCACGGTCGGCGTACGGTTTGCAAGATATATTCAAAAACTGATGGCCGAGCAAGATATTTCAGGTCGGCGTTCAAATTGCTATTTAAATTCGGACGTATATAGGTAACTGGGCGCCGAGATTAAGTCGTTTTGAGCGTTAAAGGTGGCAACTCCAGTAGTTGTATGTTCGAACCCCAGCTCGGTGAACATTATTTTTGATGTTCGAGATAGATATTCAAGAACGACATTTAGATTTGTATAAACAATCAAACACCGATGGAGCCGGTAGGTCAGTATTTCGAGTCACATGCTTACATGTGAGTTCGAACTCATGCTCCGTCTGCTGCTTTCCGACAATTTCCTTGGAGGTCCGTTGTATGGAGTGAAACGTGAACAGGCAACCGTGATATGAGTAGAACATTGTTGAAAACGGAAACATATCCCAATTATTAATCAATCATTCAAGGCGCTATATCAAATTACACACCAATGGCAGATTTAGATATTTCATGTCTGCGTTTGATTTGCTATATAACATCGAATATTCAATTCCAGGCTGGCATTAGGTTTCTTATATAATGTCAAAAACCGGTTGCAGAGCTAGATAGTCCAGGTCTGCGTCTAAAATACTGTTCAAAGTCATAGGTAGTGTTGGCCAGAGGCCTAATGACGCTAATACACTATTGCCCGAAAGGGCAATCTGTATCGTTACATAGTGTAAAGTCAGTAGTTGTGAACTTAAACCACAGCACGGTCATCATTCTTTCTACGTTTTAAATCAGTCACTGTGAGACTGTGAGTAAATGTTGTTTAACGAAATTGTTTACGACGCACGAATGATGACGGAGAAAGGCGATCCAAATAGCTCACATTGAGAACTTCGTGCAGACATGAGCCAAAAATGGTTATCATTGAATACATTTGAAAACAAATTTGTGACAATTAAGGGTAAAACTATTTGTCACACTATTTTCAAGATTAGTTGTTGTTTCGATACGTTGTATGGAATAATTGATATGCAATAAGACCATTATGGATTTGTTTATTTAATGAAAGCCAGACATGTTTATGGTTTCCCCTTTCATCATTACAATGCTTTGTTACAATGTCTATATGCTATTGCTATATTGATGAAAGTCATTAATTACATTTCGTGATACAGATGCATTGTTACACAAAGTTGCAATTGAACTGTTCGTGAAGATATTTAAAAGAAATTATAACCGACTTCAGCGGGAATTTACTGCTTGTTTTAAGACTTCAAAAAAGTATCAAGCTGATTGTGCATGACATGTTGGAGTTTGTTGTTGATTTCATGAGATCGCGTTCAGTTAATTGGTTTTAACATAGAATGTCGGTTAATATCGTTGTTTATAATACGGGAATTGTGAGTATCAACCGTAAATATTTACGATTGGTTACGTAAACCATGCATAGCCTTCTTTCGGCGTGTTCACAGAGAGATCATTAACAAGTTAACTGCCGCCATGGTATTACCGAACTTATTTTGAAAACGGAAAAGCCCAAATGAAACACAATAACATTAAACCTTGTCTTATCAATACATTGATGTACGAACAATCGTATCAAGCTGATTGTGCATGACACGTCATGCAGAGTTAAGCAATTAGGAAGAACTCTGTTTGCATCTGTTCAATCACGATTCATGACATGCTTCCAATTTAAATATTTTAATATTGACATACCCATATCAGCTCTACTGGCGAACATGAACCCAGATGTGTTTTCAAAGCGTTACAAATGCTGACCAGAAATGACGATAGGCACATACATGTACACTTGAGACGCACTGTGTTATACAATGCGTTAAAAGGCAAGTTCCAAAATGTGTTTATACATTTTGTTCGTTACAATTTAAATTTAACAAAATACTGCGGATAAATAAGATAACACATTCATAATTGGAAATATATAATCTTACCTGACTGACCATAGAGAGGAATGTACTAGTAAATCATAGACGCTGTGTATTTGAAGTTAAATCACACTTTTTTAAATAATCCAACTTTTATTTATAGAGATTTTAAATATATTTCCTTGATAACATGTAATGTGGGAAAGAGTTTACCGAGCATATTGTTCTCTTTCCAAGAAATTAGTGTGAAAGTGTGCTTCATAATAAGTTAGAAATGTTTGACCCTTTCAATAGGTGTGACACCACAGTAAACACTCTTTATTAATAATGAAGTAGTCACAAAACCAGATTAAAAACATGTATATGCTGAAATGTGTTTAGTTTGGTCGTAAGGGATGTTGAGGTCACAAGATCCATTAAAGGAATAAATAGTTAATATTAAAAACATAATCATTACATAATAAACCTTGGTTTAAAGGCAGTATTCTAACCAGTCGTTGGAAAAGTCCGGTGACTCCTTTGAGAGCATCTGGTCTGTATGTGTTCAAACAAACCGCTAAAATGGACGGTGAGCAATTCTTACAAGGGTTTATTATTGTGGGGTCCAGTAAAAAAATACTTACAAAATATCTCAGACAGTAAATTAGCCAAATAACATCAAAATAAACAGATAAGTAATTGTTTATGCATTCCCGTAAGATGCCCATAGGTGCCAGTCTTGATAAAAAATCTAAAAATAGAGTTTGACTATATATTGACAAGGTACATTACCTACTCTACGGCTTAGGACATCACGAAGGTGACATTTGTTTCTTTAATTTATCGACATATTTTGCTGTCAATTTATGGGGAAAAAAGCCCCTTTATTTAAATGCGTACAAGAGAGAAAAAGAAAGGAATTTTCTTTCGAAAAAGCGTAGTTTTGTGTTTTTATTCAAATATAGTTAACAGTTGTACCCAATTTCTATATTAAATTATTTTCAGCTCGCAACTTCTCAATACAGATTACTTACCATGTCGTACAGCTGTAAACTAAGTAGTATTTAATTGCACTATGATAGCAGAGCATTATAATTATATGATACTTCCTAAAAATGGAAAAATCATCTGATTGACGAATCTTACTCAGACCTCATGTCACCTCAGTGATGTCCTCGAGCTGTAGGTTTACATTAAACGCGATATATCGCTGTTAATTCTATTTAATTTAATAAAAGTTGGTACTTAACATGCTTTAACTCTAGCATAAAATAATTCAACGCAAATATATTAAGGTAAATTACAACCATTGTGATCCGAAAAATTGGGCGTGGAAAGGAAATGCACCTTGTCAATATATATTAAAATGCTATCTTTATATTTTAAACGAGACTGGCACCTGTGGAGGTGCCATAACCTAAAGGTATGGAATAACAAAGAATTAAACAAGTTAATAAGTCGTAAAAACACATGGTTTGGTAGCATTTTGTCGTCGCAAATATAAAAACGGATTGAAAAAGCTCTGTAAAACTCCTATTTTCCATTTATTACTTCACTCAGTAAAATTAACATATGCCATTTAGCTGCATTTTTAAAAGGTCTGATTTTCCATGACATACACAATATTCTCCATGCTCCTGGTACATAATTGTCCTTTAAATTAAATATATCCATCCACAGATGTTCAACGCTGTCTCTGTGTGTCCAAGATTGAGATCCGTGTTGAGAATGTGTGTCAGTGTTGACAAAGCTTTTTCTTTTTTTTGCCTTTTTCGTGTTTTTAGAATAAAGTAAATATTGTAAAAAATACAGATATATCTGTGAATCTATTGTAATCAAGTTTAACCATTTCTCAAAACGCATTTCATATTCCTCGCCAGGTTTTGTATACACATTACGGAACAGCTCGTATTGAAGAGTTATAGGTACGAGATTGACTTGAGTTGGATGAAATACCATACAGCCTGTGGTACAGTGACGGCTGAAGTCTTTGCTTGGCATGTCTGTAAATTGGTGTTTTTCAGCGAGAGCGGGATTTAAATGAGATCTACGATCGCTGCATCCACACACAGATATCACATAAGGTTCTAGACTATAATCACATAGCACTAGAATATACTTAGTGTCCTCTGTGAGCTGTTCATATTGAATATTTAAAGATGCTAATGCTAATTTTGACGAAATAAGGTCAAAATCTGAACTAGTTCATGAGATTATACTTTGAAATCTGTCAGACCACATACAGGAAAAATCTCCTTGTGATAAGTACTGGGCAAACATACACTGGTCATGTTGTAATTATATATGTGGTATTATAGAGTCAAATGTCATTCTGACATCGCTTGAAGTATGTTCTGTGACATGGTTTGTAATTTGTAAATAGAGCAGAAGTTGCATCACCCCATTCATATAACTCGTAAGTGTATCATATGATAAACTCATGTGTCTCAAGAAGCAGTTCCTAGCATTGTAGATTGCCTTTGGAATAGATAAAAAGACTAACCGTCTTGATTGACGTATGGTATCCAGACTGCATACCAGCTCAGACTTACACATTCTACATCGAAACAGTTCACCTAAATTATCACAAGTAAGTGAATATAGAAAATTGACACCACTATCAAACATGTCGATTAAAATATTTTGTATCCTTTTCAAAGTTTTGGGACTGAGTTTATCAAACATATTTTCCTCTGAAATGAAATAATTGGGACAATGCTTTGCCTTCACCCAATTGAATATACGTATAAGACAAAGCCTCACACAAAGTATAAGGTTGCCAACTTTCCTAATATGTCTTTGGGAATTTTCAATTGTATAGAACAAACTAGTTTTACAATGGTATGATGAGATGGATTCGCCGGCGGTGGATTCTATGATATATTTCTTTATCATCTTGAGGAGAATGTAACACTTATGTTGTATTTCGTTCAGACTTGACATGAGGTCGCGTTCCTGAAGTGAGAAGGAAATTCGCCATTCGATAGACTTCGTGTCACTATGAGGATGTCCAACACCGACAAGGAAACAACCGTATGAACCCATTGCCCTTAATTGTTTCCTTGATGGCCAGTCGTATTTCCGTTTCCTGTATAACCATAAACCCATCTCGGGATTTTTCGACACCTTAATGCATATACGGCATCCATTGAATAATGACAAAATTTAGGCGAAATCGTGTCCACTGGACCGTTCCGAGAGGTGTTTTGTCCAAAAGACATTTTAAAATGTGTAAGACATATTTTACCTTTCCGATCGATTGCCAATCCACTATGTTTTGATATATAGCATATTCCAACTGAAAACAGACGTTGATCTTTTACAATCTGAAGACGAACATATCCTGGTTTGGTGAATTCATCAGTTAAAATAAGGTAAGACACTCCCTGTTATTTAGACTCGACTAAAGTGTCTACTACAAGATCTTCTACGTAACAATATATCATATCAATATCCGAATTAAGACCTGGTGTAGTTGTATCTTCGAAAGTACTCCCAACATGATAACACACTGTTTCTTTACTCATGTTGTCACAAAACACACTTTTACAAGTAAGTGATATCTCCAGATACATAGCAATCTCCCCGCGCTTCATCCTGGTGTACCCAGATGAACCTACAGCATCAATTATTTCATGCAGTCGCTTAGACAAATCTTCATTGACACTGTCCATTGCTCGTCTGCAATATAAAGCATAAACATTCACTGAACATAAGGTGTTGTGCGTATTGGGACTTAAGTTACGTTTAAAAAAACAATGCTCCACAGTCAGTTAGTAAGAAGTAAGAAGACCAAATTCGTAACGACTTGTTAAGCCTACGTAAAGTAGTGATACAGCGTCGGACTCGGGTGCGGGAAGTCGCGGGTCCGATTTTCGGTCGGTTCATATTATAAATTTACAATTGAAAGCAATAGCTGACCTCCCGGGTGCTCTGGGTTGCGGGGTTCTTATTACTTACGAATGACTTGTGGCAGAATAAATGGCCCAGTATAACTGGTTAATTGCCCAGGAATCGCCCTGAACCCTAAAATAAGCCTCAAGACGACGTGATGTATGTTGGAAAGTACCTAATCTAATCGTGGTAAATAAACAAATTATTGGTCACAAATAGCATGAATAATTCCCAATAACCGAGGATTTGTGTGTTGGAAAGGACACTTGTTTTGGCACATTGCCACCGTATAACCTTGTAGCAGTTTTAAGATTATCAGGACTCATCATCTAACCACTGAACAGTTTAAAGCTGACGACTAAAATTATTTTAAAGTCAGGTAGAGGTCAACTTCATGGATGGTTATGATTGTAACATTCAGGTTCAGGGCAATATTGTTGAAATGGTCAATGTTATTGAGTATCAGAACTCCATAATTGTAAGGTACATTTCGATATTGTTGAGTATCAGTTCTGCATTAACGTCAGGTACCTTTCAATATTGACAAGTATCAGTAATCTATTAAGGTCAGGTACATTTCAATATTGTTGAGTATTAGAACTGCATTAACGTCAGGTACATTTCAATATTGACAAGTATCAGTAATCTATTAAGGTCATGTACATTTCAATATTGTTGAGTATAAGTACTCTATTTAGGTCAGGTACATTTCAATATTATTGTTGAGTATCAATTTCGTACGTTTCTAGGGTCAAGATAGGAGATAGGTACCAGTTTGTTTAACGAGTTTGGGTCTTAAGAAGTAACAGTGCAAGTTGTTACACACACCGAGTCCGACCCAGTATCCGACATATCCAACATCACCGAATGAAAATGTGTAAATTAACACCTTAATGAGGCATTTTATATTGTAATTCTGAATTGAACTTCTAAATAATCTATCAAACAGTATTTAAATAGTCAAATGTCAATGTTAAAGTTCTATTATAACTAAACCTCAACGACAGTTAGACCCTTTAAATCATAGAACATGCGATTGTTTCACATAGCGTGTTTTTTAAAATGTTGGCAATACCTTTTATCGGACACGACAACATTCTAAATCCTTAGCTACGAATGTCAATTTCTATATGTTTAAAAAAACAAGTTGTTAAGTCGGTTTATGTTTCTAGAAGACATGTACAATCACGTACTATATTTTTCTAGAAACCTTAAATGTTTCGGTTCTTAAATCCTTATTTGACCACCAAAACATATGCCGTTGGTTCCCACAATATATATATATATATATATATATATTGGAATGAGTTATACCATATATTGTAGAGGAAAGAGTTATATACCATATATTGTAGAGCAAAGATATTACTACATTTTGTCTACGATGAATGAACTCACCTTTCTAATGACTAACAGTTTAAATTCCACGCACCGTTAATACTGGTGTATTCCTCTTGCTCACATAATTGTCTTTGTCTGAAACTATATGTGGTTGTTGTCAAAACCGCTAAACAAATCCGTCACCCAATTATGTCACAGCAACAGACGAACAGGTGTAGTAGTCATGTTGGAAAGATATAAACATCCGCTCATCGTTGAAGATTCAATAGTGTTCATATTTGCATATATATTGACGTATTTAATTTTGTGTATAACAGATTGTACCCTTATTTTAAAATGGTCGATTCTTATGTAAACAGGTTCCTCACTAAACATACATAACATGCTAGGCATCAATGTCACCGGAAGACAGCCTTTTTTTACTACACTTCATAAACAAATTGTTGCCATTCAGTCATCTTGACATTAATGTGTATAAATTTAGAAAAATGTTTTCATTAAGGAGTAATTCCAGGATGTTGAAATAGTAAATACAATTTCTGGGATTTTTTATCAGATTTTTGGAAGTTAAACGTAGATCATACGTACAAACTACATTAGATGTTATTGACGCATCTTAAGTAGACACATTTTCGGCTGTTTCTCCATTTGATGCATAACTTTGCTGCCATATTCATATTTTCATTTAAACAGATTTTGCATAGTTTTATCGCGATGGTAATAATATTCGTCTGCTGCACATTTATTGTATTTAAAAAAGGGTGTTAAAAATCGATAAATAAGGGTGTTAAAAATCGATAACGAGTATAATTGTCAAATTAAAATTAAATATTTGTAAGGCTATATTTACATTTAATCGATACATAGTGGATTGACTGCTACTTGTTACCTTAACATTCTATTCAAAGCAGTGCTGGTGTTCACAATGTAATTCAGATACTGAATTGAAAATATTGTGGGAAGAGGATATTGTGATTATTTCTTAAAGTTATCTTTCATTTAAAATTATGGTTTTAAACGTGATCTACTGCAGAGAAGTTAGATATGCTTAACCCTTTTACACTTACACAATATCTGTAACTGATGACTTTGAAAACATATAGACAAAAGATGGAAACCTTGTGGCAAAAGGAGAAATGGCTCCTTTTGAACAATTTCCCT
This sequence comes from Clinocardium nuttallii, assembly GCA_031471495.1. NCBI lineage: Eukaryota > Metazoa > Mollusca > Bivalvia > Cardiida > Cardiidae > Clinocardium > Clinocardium nuttallii. The sequence continues at coordinate 899 of JAUELF010288146.1, read as the reverse complement.
TTTTGTCATAATGGTATCAAAGGTTGTCTGCTGTCCAGGCGTAAGAAAGCGTATATATGTGGGAAAGGCTTAACATAGTGACAAACAAAGTGTTTGCTCATTATGATGAAGTTTCCGTTTTCCTAAATTGTTTGAAAATGCATCTCCATGAGGAATAGGGCTATATAATTGTTCCGGTTTCTACATGAAGACCTTACTTGATTGACCCTGTTCCTCAAGAAGAGGCATGTGTTCACTCAATGTTTTCAGCATATGTTCCCTCAATCTTTTTGGCATATACATGTACATGTTCCAGATTCCCTCAATGTGTTCCGACTATATTTGGTAATTATACTGTCATTTGTAGAGTTGTTCACATTGCTGTGCAAAAACTGTTATGTATGCTGGAAATGGTCGTCAGTGAATCAGTAATTTGAGATATAGAACATACATTAACAAGCCTAGCCGCGGAGAACTAGCATGTTATGATGAAGGTTCAAGTTATCTAAATAACCGAGTATTTGAGAAGGTAAACACACATTAACAAAGTTAGCCACGGAGAACTAGTTTGTTATGATGAAAGTTTTAATGATCTAAATTACCGAGTATTTGTGAAGGTTTAACGCACATTAACAAGTCTAGCCGCGGAGAACTAGCACGTTATGATGAAAGTTTTAATGATCTAAATAACCGAGTATTTGAGAAGGTAAACACATATTAACAAGCCTTGCCGCGGAGAACTAGCACGTCATGAAGAATGTTTAAGTTATCTAAATAATCCAGTATTTGAGAAGGTAAACACACATTATCAAGCCTAGTCGCGGAGAGATAACTCGGTATGATTGTCACAAGATGGTCAAGGGCCGACAACTCACTAAAGTAGAATTGAACACAAGAGTTTTTAAATAAATAGAATTAAG
>JAUELF010288135.1:0-10157 GCA_031471495.1 Clinocardium nuttallii | reverse complement strand
GGTTGACAAATAAACCGTACCGCGAGAAAACCAACATTATGGCATCTGCGTAATGTATCGACCAGATATGCATGCGCTGTCCACACAGGCTGGTCGCGCTATGCTTAGGCGGATCAGGGTCGACACTTTACGCAGAATCCATAATGGTGTTTCTTTCGCGAGACGGCTCAATTATATTAACACTTTTGGTACACCCTTATGGTTATAAAACTGTTGAATCAGAATACCAATATCAAATTCACACATATCCAAATTGCTCTTAGCTTATTTATAACCTTGGCATGATGTACGTTATTTCATTCCAAAAGGATTATGTAACGTATGTTAAGACGTTCGCGTCACATTAACAAGACTGTTATATGTGTCTGTTACTCTTAACGTCTCTGGGAAACACGAGTTGAACATCTAGACAAAACGTTCTCCAAACGTTTCCCAGTTATAAGAAAAATGAATTAAATGTTAATAATGGTTCAGTCTAAGTCTAAGTCCCTAGTGAAGAAGGCAATACACTATTTTATGTTATGCTAAATGATGAGATACTGTGTTTTATCAGTGAAATTAAATCATATCACTCACTGATATCACCTACACCGTGAGTGATATAGTAATGCCGAAACTATTTTTGTACTTATAAAGGGATGCCACTAGCTTGATATATAGCCTTCTAGTAAATACGAGTGACCTGGCATTGTTTCCTTAAACTAATCTCGACAAAGGTATAATTCCGTTTTAACAAATAGGAAATGGTCCGATATAGTCGAATTGCCCCCGTGGACTTGTGATAATTGGAAATCTACATCGGATCTGGATTTTGTTTTTCATGTGATCATACAGTTTCGAGGATCATGATCGTCTTACATGTCTCGTCTTTCTTCTTCCAGCTTCAGATCCTGTACGACGAAGCAGAGAGAACATGGGAGAGTAGCGGTGAGGACGTTAAGAAAGTATACGGTCCAAACTACACACGTTCCATAATTGATACATTACTCTACTCTCATGACACATTGTCCAGCCGTAATGTGGACCCAGTCACGGATACCATAGAAGACTGCCTGGTCAGTTCAAATCCCGCTTATCGCACAGTGGTTCACGGTGGACCTTACAAAGTGGACGCATTAGCGGTATGTTAAAACTGATCATACAATAAAACAAAATACTACATTTTTCCTTTGGTATGAGCCGTTCTGGGAGCGAACCTGGGACCTTCTCACCCGAGGCGGACAACTCTGATTGAAGGTTAATTACCAAATATAAATGAAATGACGGTCATTTGTGGATGGGTACTTTTTTAATCTGCAAACGAATTATATCGTTTATTAAGCGCTTTCAATGCTGAAGTTTTAACAATAACGAGCCGTCCCGCGAGAAAACCAACATTATAGAGTTTGTGAAAAGTGTCGACCCTGGTCCGCATAAGCACGCCGCGCAGGCTAACCAGGACAGTCACGTTTCGCTTCCTGTGGACTTTTGTTTCAGGAATCATTACTCTATACCTCTATCCCCCTGAGACGGAATGTGTCAGCCCAATTCAGTCTGCGCAAGCTGATCTGGTCGATACATTACACAGATGCAATAATGTTGGTTTTTTCGCGGGATGGTTCAATTGAATAGTCCAGACTTGGCTCTGCATTTGGAAAAGTAATTATAGGAAGATAAACATGTTGAGTTTAGCAACCAACACCGTAGAGCCAGGTCAGATTGCGAGGACTCTATACTGGTGGCACAGGTTTCGTCACAGAATAGGTTCTATCAGTCAAAGGGTTAAGAACACATTTGAGCAGCATCAGGCAAAAACAAATCTAGTCATTTCTGGGAACAGTGGGGACTTACGTTGAGTCTGTGAATACACACATGTCGCGATGTTGGCTCTTTGTAAAGTGCCGACCCTGATCAGCCTAAGCATGTCGCGCAGGCTAACCCGGGCAGAAACGTTTCACCACCTGTGGAGTTTCTGTTTCAGGAATCATTTATCTATACCTCTATCACTCAGAGACGGAATGTGTCGGCCCGGATCAGTCCGCGCGGACAGCGCAGGCTGATCTGGTCGATACATTACGCAGATGCCATAGTGTTGGTTTTCTCGGGGATGGCTCATATTTAGATGAGCTGCACATGTAATCTCTGACCAAACACTCGAACTCTACAGTTTTCACTCCTATACACTCCAACTCTACAGTTTTCACTCCTAAACACTTGATGCGAAATCGTGGGTTTGATAAAGCGATAATTTCATTATCGTGTATGCAATAAATATAAATAAATTAACCAAATATCTGCAAATGACACAAGTTATAATAATCTGTTCCCTCTTATTTCCAGACGTTGGCTACAGTAACGAGTTACCTACCAGATTTCATCACTGACTGGTTACTTTGTAAAGGCACCGGGCATTCCGATACAAGTAATTTACAGGGACTCAAAAATGTCAAGTTCTTCAAAACTAAACAACAATGAGTAAACTGTACCCAGAAGTGTTTATTAAAACATGGATCGATAAATTCGTTTGTATGTCCGTCTGTCGATTTATGAACATCAAAAAGACTAGCACTATTTCATTATGTTTCATTATAAATATATATTGTACATACATGTGTATTATTTATAATCGACAAAACACGATATACAGATTAATTGTACCTGCATGTATTCCCCCTGAACATTGAACTGGCGCATGTAAACTACTTAAACTATTCAGTCGACATGGAAATATATGAGTGGATTACATAAACCAACCACGTGACATTGCGACCAGTATAGATCCAGATAAACTAGGTTTACAAGTCAAAGAAGCATTCGTGAAGCCAATGGGCTATTATGTACTTTTAGATCACAGTGTACGTATGCAAAAATATATCGTTTTCTACACGTGTCAACAAGACTAATGTTGGTTTGTGTAGAGCATGACGTATTAGTATAGTCTTCATTGACTGACTCAGTCTTGTGATGGCGACATTAATTTATAGCAATGGTTTGACATAACAGCCTAAATACAAATATATTGACAAATGTTCGCTCTGACTTAAACAAGAGGCCCATATGCGTCTATGGTTCATTGGTCATCTTCAATCCAGAGAATGTATGTATGGGAAACAAAGGAATTTTGACAATTTTAGGCATGCATAGGCGAATCTTGCTGGTTTTCGAAAGGAACTGAGCTCTCATCAATGTTTAACTACCAACTACTGAGCTCTCATCAATGTTTAACTACCATCTAAGTTTAGTGAATATCGGATAGTAAATTGAGGCTATTTTGTGTTCACAAGCTGCAGAAGCGTCAGAAAGCGTCTGTAATGTGAAAATGGTGTTTAAATAAAGGTCAGGTTCAGGTCAGTAATGTCAAAGAGTATTCAGACAGGACAGTCGTGTTGACCTTGAAACATATACAAAGTTCGGCTCAGCACAAACAGTTCCCCATACTTTGTTTAACAGTCGTCTGCTTTTGGTGTGTTTACATGTGTTTGTATCGGGTAGTATGGTTAACTCTTCATCACGCCGAATACATAACGTGTCGTCTGTCTGTAAACATCGCCCACGCGTAAGGTCGTCGTGGGAAAACTTGGCTGAAAGGTAAAAAACAATTACGAGCTTTCAAAATGGTTTAGTTGGGAGAATTCAACAAGTATTTACCAGCTGTCCAATGGCTTGTAGATCACATAGTCGTATCTTACAGGTAATTAGTGTTTGCTTTATAATTATGTAATGCATTGAACAGAGGCGAACCTTACATCATGTTATTGTTTACCCTTGTACGGACGACGTAACTCAGCTTAGTACTGCAAACACTGTGAGGAAAGGAGACAATAATCCAAGCGAACATTTTCTTCTTTTCCTACAATATTTTCAACTCTATATCAAAATTTAATTTCCAATTTTCCCGATTTTAATATTTCCTCAGATATATGTTCATAGTGGACGACCGTTAAATATCTTTAAAGACCATTTGTACCTCTCCTGAGTGCGTTTTCAAAAGTCATCTGCTTTGCATTGAACATGTCTAAAATAATCTCATCATCAAAAGCAAAATAAACGGATTTATATCTTAACACTTGTCAATTCTTTAAAAACGCAGGTTAAACATGTGCCGTCCCGCGAGAAACTTCACAAAATGTTCTCTGCGTAATGTATTTACCCGGATCAGGTTAAGCATGCCACACAGGCCTACCCGGACAGACACTTTTCGCCTTCTGTGGATTTTCTGTTTCTGGAATCATTACTCTACAGTCTATACCTATATCCCCCTGAGAGGGAATGTGTCGGCACCGATCAGTCTGCGCAGGTTGATATATATCGCTACATTACGCAAAGGACATAATGTTGGTTTCTCGCGGGACTGCTCATATATAGACCAGTAGTACTGGTAACTTACCAAGGAATAAATGTTAAATTCGGCGTTTAACACCAATCATACAAACAAACCTACCTCATTCGGACTGTCGGGATAGTGCTGTGTCTCTAAGCAGAAAGCTCCGTATTTAGGGTAATTAAGTCCACCTTTCCCTTTGGTCCCTTCCAGATAGAAAGCTGTATAAAACTGGACCCCTGGTTGTGTACTGTGAACGTCCATGGTACGACCTGTCGTCGACTCGGTCACCCTGGGGACAGAACAAATGTAACGGTGGGGTCAAGTTATCCGTACGTTATTTTTTTGGCGGGTTTTTATCTTGACTATTCAGTGGTCGCCAGTGATATAACCAAATACACATGTACAGATCACTATTTTAACTGCATGAATGCCAAATAAAAACTATTCCCAGAAATGAAAAAAGTAACTTTCAAAGCGGGATAATTCGGTATATGCTGGTGTATATACAATGTGTACCAAGTTTCATTAATATCTGATTGTTCGTGTCATATTATTAATCTATAGTACATATAATTTAATAGTATATCAAAACAAATTAGATATTAATCATATTTATTAAGTTATATCATTTTTGTATTTACATTCATATTACATTTCCTACATTCCTGTTTCGTCACGTAATCCAACGAATAGTGTGGTAGCAGCTTTTCTCTGATTGGCTAGTTGTATTTGTTTATTATTAATTTACGTAGGAAGACTTTTGATTCACCACAAAGACTTACATCATTTTATTTAACACAAAATATATCACAAAAAGATAATATAGAATGCTTTATTCTCTCGAACATTGAAGGATTTTTTATTTACTTTCTTCGATGTCACAACGACTCCATCTTGACGATGCCTCGCAACGTATATTACGTATATAGGCGATATCTAATGTTTATTTGGCTTGAAACTAATTAAGAAAAGAGAAAACTCTGAAAGTCAAGAGGTTTAGAAATAAAGAAATCGGTTCTTTCGCACCCAAGTAATTTCATACTTTCCACCTTTAAAATTGTAATTGGACTCGCATTTCTCTCGCGCCATACACATATTGTAAGCATCCATTATTTCAATAAACAATTTAGCTGATATGGTATTTCAAGTGATGTCTTCTTTTTAAACATATGAGGATACATTTTAACTTCTGTGAAATACTTATTATAATTATGATTAAAAAGGAGAAAGTTCATGTATTCTGCAATTAACAGTTTTCTCAATGTGTTAAACGTTTAAGTTTTACAATGTTGCTTTAAACATGGAAAGGGTAAACTAGCCTTGTATTGCATGTAAATCTAAATCCCAAACTGTATGTGTTGTGGTTTAATTAACAAATACAAAAATTCCGAAATTCTGACCAAAATTAATCTGCAATTTGTATGTGGAATTTTAAAAATCCTGGAATTAGTCCTGAATGAAAACATTAGGTGTATGTTTAGATTAATGAAAGCCAAGAATGTATGTGTGCTAAAAAATAAATAGATGCAGTTTTTCCGGCGACATTGATACCTTGCATCAACTTTCCCTTGTATATTCATCTGAAATTCCATGGACAAAATTGTCTGCCTGGCAAGCCGATTTGACTTACTTCCCTTTGACCTAAATTAAACTATCTTTAACCGGAATAAAAAGTTCGCTCCACGACATTACATATGTCGATATGACGGACTAATCATCAAACATTACAGTGTTCCATTGTGTCAGTCGGAAGGGGCGTGGCTTGTCAGTCGGAAGGGGCGTGGCTTGTCAATCCACGCTTTGTGAGTTCGGTCAAAATTCTTTCCGACGTTTTACAAAATTCAATGAGACAAGCTTCATTCATATTCCACCTACAGTCTAAGTTGAAAAGCAGCCAGTTGCAGAAAGACTGGTATGTGGAGCAATGGTGTGAGAAAGCTAGAAAACAGGTGTTATTGTGATCTGGTCACCGAGATATATGACTGTAAAATTGTTACATTAAAACCAAATCAAACCACATTCAAAGATTATTTGCGTGTGGATGAGAGTTTAATACAGATATAGATATACATATTTGCCACAAATTGGGTTGTTATATGATTCTTAGGCTTTTACAATGTGACCTACCTAGCCATGTGTTTCTCCCAACCATTATTTCCAAACACAAAATTGTGATCAAAACCAATATCTCCAAGTACTTCAGGAATCCTCGTTCCAAGATTGGTTTCCGTAGTCAGATCGAATTTCGTGTTTTTTACTGGGTCGATAGTTCCTAAAATATATAACGATAACGACACCAACGGTGTATCTGTTTATCCTAACACCAGCAAGTCAGTCAAGTAAGGCTAATCACACAATCATGACCGCCTAAGAGGAAAAGTCATCATTTCCTTTTTTTAGTCTCCGGTATGATCCTGCCACAAACCCGCAACCTCTACATCAGAAGCTCTAACACTACACCACCGAAGAAGTTCTTTTTAATGACTTAATGGACAAGTTTAAACTTATTTATTTTACATCGATTGCGAAACAAGCTTTAAGCTTATATTAATCACGCTCGATGTCTGCTTCCTGGATACTTAACCAGTACTTGCGCCGTTTGTGTGGAAAACCCCAAATGCAGAACCCGCTCACCACGGGACTCGAACCCGGGACCTTTGACACAAGAGGCCGACGCTGTACACCTGTGCCACTGTCTCCCAAACTATGTCTAAATATGTTAATAGGGTTACAGACTGGAAACGGACAAAAGGTAAAAAAACAAAACTTCTATTCAGCCTTTCATTCAGTTACTTGTTTTGCCCTTCTCAATTAACAGGCTCTATTGGTAAAACAGATTTAGATAAATATATCTGCAAAACTTTAATAAAAGGGTACATCCTATGAACTACTTCCCTCATGATAAAGTCTACAGTCGTAAAATGTTCCCTCGGTGTCAAACCTTTCCCACGTACAGACATTTATGTTGCCTCTGTGGAATACCACTTTTAACAAGTTTGAGGCAAAGTGGGAGATTGCTTACGATGAGCATTTTCTCCTTTTGCTACGATGTTGTCAATCTTTCGTTTTTAGATTATCCAAATGTTTGACTAGTTGCTTTCAAAGTCGCCTGCAGCAAGTGTGCTGTATGCGGGAATGGTAAAACAACTTAAAATAGTGTATTAGTAAAAAGGTTAAGTGATAAATACTATAAAGATCTACCTGTTGGTATTGAAGTGTTATCCACGGGTGTGTAACTTTCTGCAGTCAGTCTTATGTTGTGGTTATTCAATGTACCCGCACTCTTGAAATTAATAACAGCATTAAGTTATACATAAACATGGCTCCAGGAAAACCTAACTTAGTATAATGAGTGTTTGTAATTCATTTTAGCCGACTTCAACATTACTTTCAGTGTTTCCTAGATAAGTGATCAGAACTGCTGTTCCATGTATCCTTAAAACCAGTGAGAAAGTCGTAATGCTAACGCCACAACCCGGAGCGCAAAGTATTTAGTATGACCCTAATATAATTAATAAGTGTTTATAAAAATCTCATTGCACACCATTGCTATTCAGTTCAAATATCGACTGTTTAAAGGGATTTCGTTTAGTCATTATCTTTCTTAATGACAAAAAGTGTCGATTGAGAACAGACCTTCCTTTTACATAGTTATGTAAAGTTCCGATTTTATACAAATATAATGCTTTTATGATGAAATTATGCAATAATTATTAGATGTGTCTTTCTGTCGGATCGGTACAAATATCATTAAAAGAAATGTAGGTGTTTACTGAAGAACATTTTATCATCTTTTAACTCTTTAAGTTATTAGAGTTTAATTTTGTCATCGAAAATGATATACATAAACATGACTTAGTTTTTAGACCGAAAAAGAAACCGAAACCAATCATTGAATATATTATTCTGAAACACATTGGAAACAATGTGAAGGTTCATTCAAACTTTCTTTCTTTTTAAACAATAATTCAAGAGCCTCTGGTACGTAGACAAAAACTTCTTATCGGAAGGTGTATTTATTTCGTAATAATACATAATTGACAAACAGTGAAAACTCTGGTGTCAGCTCACCTGAGTCATCACTGTACGCAAATGTAATGAGACGCCATATGCGATTCATTATAACCTTGAATGGTATAGAAGCGGAGAGGCAATTTGACCCTTAACATGTTTCCATTTGCAGACCCATTTTGACGTATCTGAAGCATACGATTTTTGAATACATTGTGACAAAATGAGAAAGTCCTCATTACGAGTTCGTTCTCATAATGTTTGCAACTCTATGCAAAAACAATTCTTTCATTCTTTCATTTAAAGAGTATTTCCATATTTTGCGTATTCTTCGAATATATGGACAAAATACATGTATAACCTACACGTATTAAATGATACTTTAAAGCCAGCTGACCTGTCCGGCTAGGTTATAATAGCCGTGGTTGGTCAGATTGATCACGGTGTCTTTATCCGTGGTGCCGTTGTAATCTATGACTAGAGCATTGTCACTGGTCAATCGGTATGTGACGGTGACATTGACCGTTCCTGGATAGTGTTCCTCGCCATCTTCGCTAGTATATGTCAACACGAGGGCGTCATCTACTACCTTAGTGTCCCAGATTCTCTGTCAAAAGAAGTGGCGTACAGGATTTTGGTTGATTTGATATATACAAACATTCCTGCACCAGGGATTTTAGAATAATTTGCATAAAGGTGTTCTCAAACTTGAAACATAAAGGAAACGTACTGTAATATTTGTGATAACTCATCCAGTCAATGTTTATTTATGCAACAAATCTAAAAGCCACATGTCTGTAAATAATTGGAAGGCGGTTTCTATTGCAAAGTCGTACAACGTAACTCGGCCCAAACTGTATATAGTGTGTTAAGTCCGATTTCTGAAACATGGCGTATCATGTGTCTTTATATCAGGCTAGATCTATTAAACTTGTCACCGATATAAAGCCAATGATTGGCTTGATCTTCATGACGTCAAGTCGAAAAATGACATCATTGCAATTTGGCAAACATTTGCTAGTGCGTCCTATGAAAATGAACATTGAGCCGAAATCAGCAGAAATGGTTTGTGTTTTAACAGAAAAGCCAGAAATGTAACAATGTATATATTAGAGACAGCCTATGCAGATACAGCAATACAAAAACGGCCATAAATAAGTGGTATGCAAGGTCCAGAGATGGAGAGCAAAGTGTAAGTGTCTGTCTTTCACAATAAACAGTCTCGCCATTAAGCAACACAGTTCGTTTTTTTTTAAAAAGCATGTATTTCAACAAAAGGTTTATAAAATAATGAAATTGTTAATATCAACATTAAACAAATTTTCTATATATGAAATGTTGCAATTTGTTTAAGTTATGGACACAAGATAAGATTATAATTATACCTGTGACATCATGTTGTAATTTGTATATGTTGGGGGCACAAGATAAGATTATAACTATACCTGTAACTTCATGTTGTAATTTGTTTATGTTGGGGACACAAGATAAGATTATAATTATACCTGTAATATCATGTTGTAATTTGTTTATGTCAGGGACACTGGATAAGATTATAATTATACCTGTAATTTCATGTTGTAATTTGTTTATGTTGGGGACACAAGATAAGATTATAATTATACCTGTAACATCATGTTGTAATGTGTATATGTTGGGGGCACAGGATAAGATTATAATTATACCTGTAACATCAAGTTGTAATTTGTGTATGTCAGGGACACTGGATAAGATTATAATTATACCTGTGACATCATGTTGTAATGTGTATATGTTGGGGGCACAAGATAAGATTATAATTATACCTGTAACATCATGTTGTAATTTGTTTATGTCAGGGACA
>JAUELF010288134.1:0-19028 GCA_031471495.1 Clinocardium nuttallii | reverse complement strand
AAACCGTGTGACAAATGGAGAGTTTAAAACCGTGTGACAAATGGAGAGTTTAAAACCGTGTGACAAATGGAGAGTTTAAAACCGTGTGACAAATGGAGAGTTTAAAACCGTGTGACAAATGGAGAGTTTTCTCATTATAAGCAAGTTCTTCGTCTTCCTCTTTGACTATTTTCATAAGCAATCTGCTGCAGATGCGCCAACATACGTATGAAAGAGAGTCGTCTTGCACGCGCGGACATTTATTGTTCGCTTTTATATTCGAGTTTGCTAACAAAGTACAAATACAGTTGTGTTAAAACTCACCTTAGGTACCGATAATTCATGTTGTTATTTCCGTGTATAAATGCATAAACACACAGATAGAATCACCCGAGCTGGTCACCGCTTATTCCAGGTATACCAGCCTTGAATACTATACCTGACTAAAAACGTTCCGCCCTAGTGAGAATATGACAGAAACGAACCACTATGTCACACATTTAACGAAAGGGTAATACTTATGCAAATAACCTTTATATATATTTTATGTGAGTGCTTAAATTTCTGTTAAATCAGACGTAAATACTTCGCTGTACTTTTTTGGACCAGGCGACATGGCATAACATGTCCAAATACGCTTAAGTACTAATGAACACGTGATTGGATTTTAATCTCACGATACAACCAACGTTCAGTTTTATTCCATCGGAAAACTCAACAATCACCGCTTCTCTATATACGTTTTTGAAAGAGACAGTTTGATTGCATGAAGAAAATGTAAATCTGAGCCGGCCTGTATGGGTCATCATAGTTTGGGGCTGATTTCACGAGTGTATGTGAATATATATTAGTGTCTTTATTCTGTTTCTTACAATATATTAACTTGTACAATATTAACAGCATTATTTTATCCATTTGCATGAGAGTTTACAAACTGAAAAATGATATAATGTTAACAACACGTATTTAATAGACTTACATGTACAGAGAAAGAGAAATAAACAGAGAAATATCTTATATATGTGACAAAATGCTATCATTGTAGGTTTAGTCACCAAACTTATCGACGGACAGACATACATATTGAAAGTCAGAGAACACAACTTTATATGACAAAATGCAGTCTACAAACATAAATGCATATATATATATGTACAGACAGGCGAACAGACATACATATTGACAGTCATATAAATAGACAGAGAACTCACCTTTATATGAGCAGTCTATTTACAGAAAAACAAACATAAACACATATATATGTACCGACAGACTTGGCTACAAATTACTCTAAAGAACTATTATTTTCCTTTACGTGTGCACAGATTGGTAACAGTGTTAACATCGAATATCTTTTGTTGCCTCTGGTGAATTTGGTCTAGCGAAATAGAACACAATTTCCAGCCACGTCATTGTTCAATATTTATTGAATGTTTTCAACATTAACACAGTGTGTAACAAGTACCAACCACACATGAATATTTCAAAATTCGGGGAATTCGGGGCCCGTTTTGTCAAAGGTCATAAGGCCAGTCTAAGTTCGGACCCCGGTCCTAGCTACGACCGTATTGATAAAACGGGCCCCTGGTGAAGTCGTCACTAGCTCTTAACTTACACACCATTTCCCACGATATATTGGACAAAAAAAAACAGAATGAAGGAAATCAATTAGATATATTCAAAGCCCGTTTGTGATTAAACTACGCAATATGTCAATTACAAATCGTTTATTAATCGTCACAAATTAATCATCCGGTTCAGAGTTAATTTTGGTTTTGTGTAGGTTTATATCCAGGAGTCGGCCCGCGAGAAAAACAACATTGTATATTCTGCATAAAGTATCGACCTGGATCAGCCTAAGCATGTATCGCAGGCTTACCCGGATAAACAAGTTTAGCCACCTGTAGATTTTCTGTCATTACTGGAAACCTCTATTCCCCTGAGACGGAGTGTGTCGTTCCGGATCAGTCTTCGCCGATATCGCAGGCTGGTCTGGTCGATACATTACGCAGATGCCATAATGTTGGTTTTCTCGCTGGACGGCTCATAGTTCAATTAACGTGAAATCTAGCAGCCCTTTCACTTTACCCAATCGTGTAATATGTGAAATATTCGGCATGTGTTTAAGACAAAAGTAATGTATGCAGTCCACGTTTTTAAGATACGCTTTTCGTAAATTGATCCACAACTCACTACCAAAGGCTGCTCGAGTAGTAAGTAAAAAGTGTTGCACTTGTGGTGAGATTCGTGTTTTATGATTATCTCCCGAATAAAGAACACTAAATAGACTACCCCTAGTTTTATATGTACACATAAGCGGTAGTTTGGTTAAATCCCATTGTTTGCTTTTATATTACAAAATAAGAAATTCAGATATTGCCGCTACTATGATGTCACAAATGACCTATTGCTAGTTTCATTTATGGACCGTTTGATTTTTAGATATTATATATAATTGGTTGTTTCGTAGTGTGATTCATATTTATGTGCGAAACCCAACATGGATGTGTTCATGGGCCATTAATTATTCTCCTTCTACGTTATGTTTTTACTTACTAGTCACACGTAGAGGTGGATTACAGAAAGAGTTATCAGTGAAAGTATCACTTGATCTATTTACTGTTTGAGACAGCCAAACGGGATAAAAAAATCACTGTTTTTTTTTCTTTTCATAATAATACCAGTAGCTAAGTCGGTAGCTGTCAATCTAGGAGATGTGAGTTCGAAGCACAACACGGTCAACATTCTGTTCGACGATAGATTAAAGTCAATGCGACAAGCGTCATTCGTATTCATAAAGGGCTAATAGTCTATTTGGTAAAAGTAGCCAGTTGCTTGGAAAACTTGTTGTGTTGAGAACTGGTGTGAGAAAACTAGGAAACACGTAGGTAGGTGAACTGGCCACCGTGATATGACTGAACAATTGTTAAAAGCGGCGTAAAACCCAAATCACTCAATCTAAATAATACGCAAGGTATTTTATAAAGATTTCGTGGACCTGTATTAATTTTGTTGAGACATGTTTTAAACTTCCTGAAATCCTTCGATTGGACGATCAATATATAATAACTTACATCGACAATCGTATTTACGCAGACACTGTACAGTAAAACCGGTTTTTACTCATTTTTAATCGCGCACAATCAGTTATTGTAACCCTTCCCTATATACAACAAATCTGCAGCATACTTAAAGAAAAATATAAAACCCACCGCAAATGACAATTTCATGTAGCATAGAGTTAAAAACATTAGGGTAAAATGGAGTATTTTTAATGTTTTTAAATGTTGTCTGCTGCAGAGGCGTCAAAAAGCGTCTGTTTGTGGGAATGGGTCAACTTTCGCCCGTAGACTGACCAATATCTCATGAAAATCCGTTCATATAAGCGTCATAGAAAGCTCGGTTGAAAGGTCAATACAACAACCGAGACCATGCAAACATACACTTTGTCTATAATACCCATAAATTAAAAAAAACCACTTGTTTTTGTTTGAAGTTTAAATCGGTTTTGCTTACACTTGACCTTACATGTATTTGACTAAATGCGACTAAATTGTGGAAGGTGCACAAATTGACACCCAATGTTATGCATGAAGAAATGTCATAAATTATTCCACATTTGTGACCAAAAGAAACACACAGCAATATCAATCGAAAGCCACAAACAAGTGAGTTAACCCTTTTCCTCATATACACGCATTATGCCGCCACTGCAGCAGACGAATTCTTGAAAACAAAGTGACAAAAGAAGAAATTGCATAGGTTATCCATTAAATTAAAGAGAATTTCTATTTTTTTGACAAAATATGTTCAGAAGTCGTCTGCTGCAGAATATTCGTATGGGGGAAAGGATTAATACTAATTCATCCAACATATATACATATGTGGAACGGCTCATATATAAACATACAACCACAACCGCCCGAGGTGAGATTCATGCCAGATCTTCACTTCGTCTAAATGACAACAACTACGGATGTCTGGATAACACATCAACCGCAACAGCTGAGAGTAACGCTTTCCGACATACATATGCCTGCTACCTTTCGATTGCATTGAAGCAAAAGGAGAAATGGCTCACAATGAGCTATCTGTGATTGGGAACCGGATGTCTGGAGTTCGATCCTCAGCTGTGGTGGTCATTGTGTAGTGCCCGTGGAAAAAGCACAGTTCCTAGCCTGGTGTGTTTACCCGGCGATCATGAATAAGTAAACTGCTTCCGTGATATGACCGAAGTGATGTTTTTTGAAAAAGATACAATATTCCACTATTATTGCATACTTTGATATTGTCCTGTTCACTTTGCATTGAAGAAAGTGGTCATGATTTTTCGATCATGACCGCTGTCAAGGAGGGATCATGCCCGTAGATAAGGACCTCGTTCTTTGGGAACGTAGCCTCGCAAGCTCGGCAACTTCATCCAAAGAACTCGGTCCAACGATGATTTCACAGTACAGGGTCAATAACCTATAATCATTACCACTTTATTCAATGCAAAGTGAACGGGACAATATCAAAGTATGCATATATGATAAGTTAACATCACAAAGTCACGTGAGGTAAAATAATACTATATACCTCTATCCACCTGAGACTGAATGTGTCGGCCCGGATTAGCTTGCGATGACTGAATAAGCTGATTTGGGTATATACGATACGCTGAGTCCATAATGGTGTTTTTTTTCTCCTGGAACGGCTTATTTAAAAGTTAAAGACACGAGCAGTTCGTTAATTGATACATTTACTATAACTAAGTATTAACATGTGTATTGCTATACAGGTTACGAAGGGAAATTTCAATAATTCATTCAAATATTGTAATGGGTATACTTAAGTGTCAGTCTAAAGTCAGCGCCCACACCCCCCGGGTCAAAACATTAACCTAACTGGAAGTGAGTGACCAATGAAAGGCATTTTCTTTGTCTAGTTTACAGATAACTCTTTTTATTTGAAATTGCAATGGACTCGCTTAGTGGGCTTTCTCGTCATTGGTTCATACATTGCCATGCATATGAACGCGTACCATTCTGCTCTCTCCGTATCGGAAAAAAGTGTGTATGTTTGGGACTCAAAACTCCTGCTTGAGTGTGTTACTCCTGTTTAAACTTCTGATGTTGTTACTTCATGGTTAATACTGTATACCCTCACCTGAACTTGCTGTACTTAATTATATATATATATATAAATCGGTGGATGTGTTAATGTTTTTTCTTAATAACATTGAAGAAAGTGTAGATTTTTACCCAACGCGAACATATAATCTGTTTCTTAGATCTGGCCTTTCCGGAAAATTGCAATGCTCTAATGAGTTAGTTCATTCCATTGATATGAAAAGAAGAGTATCCGTATACGATTCTTTCAATACGTTGTCATCATTGATTAATAAAACAGCAGTACCATGTGTCTGTCATAAACAACATCGTAGATATCATGCTAGTTCATTACCGGTGCATAGTTATGTAACGATTGCGACTAGTTCGACAGTGATTGTTGGAAAGCCTGTACTTTTCACTTTTAAAAAATGCATTTAATCCTTCACCACATATAGACGCTTTCTGACGCCTCTGAAGCAGATGTCTTTGAA
Source organism: Clinocardium nuttallii (assembly GCA_031471495.1). NCBI lineage: Eukaryota > Metazoa > Mollusca > Bivalvia > Cardiida > Cardiidae > Clinocardium > Clinocardium nuttallii. Next base: position 13,465 of record JAUELF010288134.1, on the reverse strand, counting down.
GAACTTGTTGCAAAAGGAGAAATTGCTTATAATGTGAAATTTCTATTTTTGACAGAACGAGTTCAACTCTATTAATATACTTTCATTTATAGATATTTTCATATTTTTGCCTATATGTTTTCAAAGTCGTCTTCTGCAGAGTTGTTGCATGTCGGAAAGCGTTAAGTCATTCAACCGTTCCAGTTCCATTTTTACAGCAAATATTTTTTTTTATTTTTTTTTTATAAACCTCTATGTTGAAGAAAGATAACAAATCGTGAACAGGATCTTTGATTCCAGAAAAAAAACGGGGAAAAAAATAATATTTCTTTACACGATTATAAATAATGTTCGAAATGCTTAGTGCAGATGTTTTTTTAAGTTTTCTAATTGACGAATCTCAAGCCAGATTTCGTAAAGGTTATTCTCCAATTGCTAATATGTTCACTTTGCATGCTATGATAAAAAAACGTTCATCGAAAAAAGTCTGTATATCATATTCAATGATTATGACAAAGCATTTGATAATGTTTCACTAAAGCCTTGTTTGAATTTTAGCACGTAAAGGAATATCTGATATTTTTCTGAATTTAAAAGAACAACAACTCTTACGTAAAAGTGAAAGATTCCCGTACTAGTTACTGCCCTTGTTCAAAAGCCACACACACGACATGGAGATTCAAGCTAATCAATGATCTTTGATTTATTAATAGATGATATGTGTGCATATGTCATGAAAATATGTAACTCAGGCATTTTCGTACCATTCTTAATATTATAACATTAATGTTTGCAGATGATTAAGTAAGCCCAGCCTATACAGTCGTACACTTACAGGAGACACATACATGCAATTGAAGACTAATTAAATACTGCTGATTAAGGTAGTTTAGAAATAGTAGTCCTCTGAGAAAAAATGAACAATGGTTCCTTATAATAAATATATTTCCCCCCTGAACTAATATGCTCTAAAGCGGTTTTTAAGTCTAGCAGCACAGTCTAAAAAGTCATTAAACTGTATCCGTGCTCAACATCATCGTTTTGGAGCCTTGGATTACATTGACTCTTTTAAAATATATAATACAATGATTAAACCATTTTTATGCTACGGGGCAGAGCTTGGGGGTACAAGCACATATATATTCTTAAAGAAAGGAACTTGCAATCAAATGGTCTGAGGTGAATGTAGCCGATTCCCTTTAGTTATGTAGTATTTTGTTAGATTTCTAAAGTACTGATCTTAATTAATACAAATGCCAACCCATAGATAGCCAACGCAATGTTCTATTATGTTAACATTTTTAGATTATCAAAACAGACATAATACGCAACAGAAGTTAGGAATTTATTATATAGTTACGGTCTTGGATACATCTGGATTAACCAGGATATTGGAAATATAAATATGTTTTTCTAAGAATTCATAATAAGGCTTAAGAATTCTTTAAAACAAGATTGGCATAACGCTCTAAGTTCTTATAGTAAAACACATTATTATATGAAATTTAAATCACTTTTTAACGTTGAACGTTTCTTAAATATTTATATATATACCTTTTTACCATAGGAAAGTATTTTCAAAATGTCGGTGCTCGGATCATAAACTGAATATTGAAGTAGGCATACATCATTATGCTTCAAAAGAAGACAGGATTTGCACGTATTGGTCCTTCGAAAATTCGCAATTGATATAATTGTGGATGAATTTCATGTTTTTCCCTTTGTTTGCAAAAAAATATGAGAAATTTAGGAAGATTTAAATAGGTGATATAAAGATAAAAAACAGCTGACCCATTCATTAGATTCATGTCATGTTGCGGCAGATCAAATTTATTCAATATATGTAAATAGGTGCACTTTGAAAATATCTAAACAAAATCACATTGTTTATACACTATAAATGAAAGTAGCATATCTATGAGCCAAATTTTTCCATATTTTACAATAGCCGTTAGCTGTCTGTTTATTACACTATTTCCTATCTATGGTATATATTTTGTAACATAACAACTTGAGGTAAATACAAATAATTGCATATTGTAGGATTTTTTTTATATAAATGTATTGTTTATATTATGGGTTGGTGGCCTTAATATTTAAAACAACATTTAGATCTATGAACTCTTTGAAAGTCGAGGACTTTTGCAAAGGTTCTGATTTTTTTTATGGCAAGTGTTCATTTAATGAATTAAACCGTCGTTTAACTGTTACAAATGTATTGCAAGCAAAAACGTCTTTAAACATGAGTAAAGCTACGGGTTGTGTGAAGCAACTTTGAATAAATAATGAATTAAAAGTAATAGCATTTTAGCTTCTCATGTATGAGATTTATTTTAATGCTATTTCTGACTCTTTTTTTTTGCAGACAACCATATAGCTTAGTAGAATATTTAATACTTCAAAGATAGTAAATTTTACAAACAAATAAAATAAGCCCATTTTGTTTGTAAAATATATTATAGAATATGACATTGCAGAATATAAAGAAATGCAAAATGCGAAACATAATGGTAAAATCAGGCATGATGATTTGTTTCACAATGGCGAATTACTCCATTTAAACTGAATTGGACAATCTCCGTAAATACTCGTAAACAGTCGTACTTTTCCGGTTCACTTTGCAAGTTCCATATTTGACCTGACGGCGCTTTAATTTCTAAGCATTTGTTATACTCACGCCTTAAGTTTTTCGCTGATGTTCCAACAACATTATAACGATCTTTTTTGGGTGATCTTAACCTTATTTTAATGCAATTTTGTTGAATCCATGATGTACTATTTTTCTCGCGTAGTCTTATATGCGTTGTAGGGTGTTAGAAGCAAATGGCAGGCTGCCAACTCCGAACATATGGTATTACTACTACGACCAGAGGCTAAAGCATCAGGACGAAAAACATCTAGAGTCCAGTCTCAAAACGATGAGTGTCTTCGGATTTCGCCTACTATAGCAATTGGCTATTGAGCGCCACTTGTTATAAACGAAGATCTTTAACTATAAAAAACCGGAGACCTTATAAGAACTTAACAATCACCATAATTGTTAGTGCTTTGAGAAGAAGAATGGAAAGAAGAGACACAACATTTCGTTGCATTTTAATAAATTCAGCCGTCCCACGAGAAAACCAACAGTGTGGACTATATGAATAGTATTGTCCCAGATCAGTATAAGCATGCCGCGTTGGTTAAACCGCGGACAGACACGTTTATTTAGAACGGGCCGGTTGATTGCAATCTTAGGTGGCCCTATATCGAGGGCTTGGTGTGAAACAGTTGTAACCAAAAACCTATTCGGAAACCCTTGTTTAGGGCCAATTTTGACCCCTTTGTAAATAATGCAAATTTAGTTGCCATTGCTCAGAACGAGCAATGGCACCTAAATTTCCATTGTTTACCAAGAAAAATGATTTAACGCTTATAAATAATTTATGGCGAGCTGATTTACCTTGGTAAAAAAATACCAATTTTAGTTACAACCGTTTTGCGCCAAGCCCTCGATATGCTCGCTATCGTAGATGACGGGTCATACTGTGCTCAGTCATCTATGCTAAGTGAACGTAACGACCTGATTAAGATTAATTGTCTTTTTCAATTTGTTGACATTAGCAAATCTTTTTTGTGTTTTTGCATTATTGAAATTTTGAGAGCAAAGCCATTATATTGATAGTTACAATTTTTTCTTATCAATTCAGCTGATCTCAGGAAAAACAACTGACTAATTGATCCTTATTCTTCTATGCGTTACCTGGTACATTAACCGTTTAATCCATTTGCAATTTAATTGAGACTTTTGAAACCATTTTAGCGCAGTGAGAAATTGATCTTACATTTTGTTTACGATTGCCAAATTTTCCTGGTTAGACAGATAGGGCTGCACGCATGGACAGTCTCGTTCTAGACTTCATTTGAGCAAATGTTACAAGGATAACTAGTAAAGAAAAACATTAAATATTTGATGATTTATAAAAGGTTGTTGAAGTCCCATTGGACCGTCTCAGCTAATACCTTCGACCTACAAACATATCAGGTTACGTATGAACAATAATGCCTGTATATATTAGAAACATGTCATGATTTAATACCATTTATCCTCTCAATGTCGATTTCTTGAACATGGACTAAAGTAGTTCTGAATTTCAAAGAGACTACAGCCAATTATATGAATATCAAAATTAAACAATGATGAACTGAGCAGTCAAAACTTGAGAGTCTTTATGCGCCGGCTGGCCTTTACAGAATGCTGGTGTCATTTTCTTAATGATCATGTGGGCTTAATAGAGACTTTGTTGGATAATAAACGAGAACATGTTTGGAAAATGTTTTATTGCGGTCTATCTTGTCACGTTGACAACTGTGGCAAAACATGGTTGCTCTACTGAAACAGTGAACATTTTTTTCAGGGAAACCATCAGGTGGTGGGCATCATGAAAAAAGCTTCTCTCCTACGGCATTTCCTTTTACAGCTTCTAATATGACAAAGAAGTTTTTCTTACAAAAATTGAGATCATTCTTTCCTTGATACACACATACTTCTATACTTCATATTTTTTATATTTTTATATATATTTGTCTTGTTTATTTGTAAAATTACCATAAACTTTGTAAACTTTGAATCAGTAAAAAAGTATTCTGATATATTCCGATTCATAAACATGCCCTCTTCGACGTTATCATACAACATCTCAGCTTAAAAATAATGGCCTGTACTGTAATGCGACTCATCTATAATGCATAATTAACCTTTTCCCTGATATAGACGCTTTATGACGCAAATGCCGTAGACGACTTTTGAAAACATTTTGACAAAAGAAGAAATTGGTCAAAACGATAAATTTCTCCTTTTGCCATAATATTGTCAACTGTTTTCAGTAAATTTTACCTCAAAGTATAGGGACTTTCTATATTTTTGTACCCATGTTTTCAAAAGTCGTCTGCTACACATTTGTTGTATGTGGGGAATGGTTAAAGAGAGTAAGATAATAATGTGTGTGCCAGCAGTTACTCGATCGATGTATGTATAGATGTTTTAATTTAAAAAGTATTCATTGTCAATACAGATTTCTAAACCGTTGTTAAATATTCGAAAAATGTTTATATCTCATTTGAGCAGTGTGTGAATAAATATTTTAAACAAAGTACATTTTCCGCATTATAAAAAACGCTTATACATTCCTAACACAATTTTTAAAAAAAACCCATTTACAATTGATCTTCGTTTTTAACAACAGAACATTTAAAATGGCAAACATTATATATTTATTTATAGTTGCAATTGCGAGCAATTTAAAATATGTTCAATGTGCAACATTGCATACATTTGAAAGAGACGGTTCCATAGATGACAATGTTTGTTTCGGACAGGACGTTGTGTTCAATGTAACATATTCGGGAACCATAGAAGGAAGTCGTTGCCCTTGGATGTGCAGCAAGACTACGTCATGTAAAAGCGTGTTCATCAACCTATCTTCTGGACAATGTATTGGATGCAATTCTACTTATTCTGGGACAGGAAATTTAATTGCGTCCACAGGAAATGTGTACTTTGCTTCGAAAACCAGTAGGATTATTTGTTTATTTTAACACACATTTACTGTTATCACTGACACATGTACAACAGAGCAGACACAGATTATGTTTTATATACAATTGTATTTTCTATGAACCAATAAGTGACCTCTGGGTTATCGGTGGTACCAACAAACGTTTGGTCTCAGTTCCCGGAACTATAATGCAAATAATATTTATGTGTCGGTCGTATATTTAAATCACAATCATAATTTGCTTAATTGAAAAGTATGTCTTGATGTTTTTATCAATACGTATTTAACCAAACCCATTAATCTTGAGACGGTACTATTGCCCGTGGAGTGGACAAAAACGCAGCTTACTGAGGTCGGAGCTATGGGTTTTGTTTTACCGGACTGTATATAATAGGCCGTCTCGCGAGAAAACCAACAGTATGGACTATTGCGTAAAGTGTCGACCCGGATCAGCCTAAGCATGCTGCGCAGGCTTACCCGGATAAACATGTGTCACCTCTTGTGATTTTCTGTTTCAGGAATCATTACTCTATACGTCTATCCCTCTGAGGCGGAATGTGCGGACAGCGCAGGCTGATCTGGTCGACACATTACGCAGATGCCATAATGTTGGTTTTCTCGCGGGACTGCTCATAATCATACTATAGTATACATGTGGTTATCTATGATTTCCGTTTTCTATTGGTAAATATAATGTTTATATATACTAAATTGTTATGTTTATATGCACACATGTTTATTTTCCATCAAGATTTCCCGCTTTCATTCTCAATTTCCAATTCAGAGTTTTACGGCGAGACTTGTTCCACTGGTGATATTTGTTTCGGAACTAACCAGATGTGCTTGAGAGACACATGCATCTGTCAGATTGGTTACAGCTATGACAAGACCACACAGACATGTGTCGAGCGTAAGTTTATAGCAAAATACTGTTTTTCTCATTTGTTATATATCTGCAGAGTTTTATTTCAAAAAGGCTAATTCGAAACAAAATAATCATTGCGGCACAATAAATAGCTTATGGCCAATAACGATAGGTCTGTTTCTTCGAATGATTACAGAAAAATCCCGAGGAAATCGTTCATGAAATCGCACGACCTGATAGATAAAACTGGCTGTTCTCTGGAATGAACATGGGTCTAATCATATGTTCATTAGGCATCAACTTTTCTTGAATCCCCTTCTTATCTGTAACTTTTATTTCATATCAGTTTCAGTCCCGATGTGGGTGCACAAATAAATCTACTCATTTGTCAATTTAATCTTTATCTAGCCTGTCTGTTTACCGTATGAAGTTTGACCACCCTGCTATTTCAATCCGTGGGAATCTTTTCATTAGGCCATATTTTGTCCATTGACATACTTTCATAGCCCTGCAAACTTATATCAGAAATATCAGTATCCTAGTGTATTGATTTAGACACGTCTGTATAATTGAAACATTCACAGGTGCAGTGTGTTTAATTGTTGATTTAGACAAAGACTAAAACATTTGAAATATTAACATATCTACTTTGCAAATGACGGTGTTTGAGTAAATTGGTATATTCAATTCAGTTGATATTCATTTAAACTTCGTTCCAAGTACGAACGTTCATCTTCAAAACTACGATTATACCTAAATGCTTTGGTGACGAAATAAAAAGCACACACACACTCTTACCCAATTCCATATGGAGATCAACATTTTAAAACTTCTGCAAATATTGTTAAAAGTAGTTCAAAACTATTTTGGCAGTAATTGTTTAAAAAACCTGTCAATTGCATGAAAGTCATGGAAATGTACAAAATTTGGCGTACTTGGTCTACCCGGTAAACATGAAGAATAAACTATCAATATGTACTGGAAAGTGAGATTATTATTCTTATTTTATCCCAAAGTTATTATTCTAATAATTCAAGATAACTTTTGAACACCTTTAAAACTGTGACTGGAATTAGTGTCTATTTTCTTGATTTCGAAACCTTTAAAATATATGTTGTTTAAGTCTAAACAATATGACCACGAAAGCAGAATACCTCAATAATAAACTATTGCGCATCTGAAATTCAAAACGGGATTTATTCATCGCTAAGCCATCGCATAGTTAAATTTATTCTAACTGAAATGAATTTAGATTGATGCGATTTACTCTGCTCCATGTTGGTATTTTTTATTTAAAGTTCCCATTTTGTCTAATTTACAGAAAACCGGCTACTTTTAAACATGTCATGATAAATATTCCCATGTTCATACATGACATTAAAGGAACAGCGGACATGATAAGTCTGGCGATTTATTTTCTTTCTACATCCAAGTTACCTTATCATTAAGTTTCGTAATTCTCGTTAAAGACATATCTTGTAATTTCAGGATGTGCTGTGTACGGTGCGACGTTTCAGAAGTATGGCAACTGGCGCCTGTTTGGACACAATAATTATACTGCGATCGACAAGTCCCTCTCCTTTTGCAAAAATGCATGTATAGCAAGGGGTTATTGTTTGTCCCTTGAGTATGACAAAAGGCCTAATTGGTCTTCGTGTCATGTGTCGATGGCGACGCCGCTGTCTAACCCGGAAGCACTTGACGCCGCTCAAGGATCTGATCTATATATAAGAAATTGTGCCTAGTGTACATACTTGTGTGCATCATTAATTCTATGGATGGGGCACACATGAACATATCTGTACGTTACTCCTATGTTTCATACTCTACCCAATCCCTCTTGAAATCATATCTCCGTTTGTGTCCTCCTGTTTGTTGAACTATCGAGAAGCTACGAACTCGTTATTGGTAATAGGATAAGTACAGGTAGTAAATACTCGATATATACGTTGAATAAGCTACGTCGATTAAATTAATAAACCTGCTGAATGACAAATAATAACAGAGAACTGTTATCGATACCAGGTATTACCAGAACAGTGCATCCCAAATAAGTGTGGCAAGCCTAAACGATATTAAAAAGTCAGGAAAATTGCGAAAAACGTTGGAAAAATAAATTTCAATTTAAAATCATGTTTTCTTCAGTGCATGTATACGCAACCATAGTTCAATATGTAGTAAAATAGTGTATTATTCAAGAATACCAACGAATGCTAGCCATTTATAGCTGATTGTTTTGGGATCTCAACGCATATGGCAATTGTTCGGTATGTTTATATTGTTTACCGTAGCAGTCGATTAAAAAAGTAAAAGAAAACTTGTTTAAATCATCTTCAGTAATAATAAAAGGAAAAGGGAAGGAAGGGAATAAGGTAGAATATAGTGCATTATTCAAGAACACCCAATAATGCTATCCATTTAAAGCTGATTGTTTTGGGATCTCAGTCAGAGCATATGGTAATTGTTTAGAACAATTTTCGGTATGTTTACATTGTTTACCGTAGCAGTCGGTTAGACAAGTAAATGTGAACATCTTCGCAAGAGTTTGTACTATACAGACAAATTCAACAGCAGTTCTGGTTTAGCCCAATATGGTAGTATGCAAAACATGATCCAAGTATGCTACGGGCTAGTTTTTCTATCGCTCAATTCATTGCGTATTCGTCATCTCCGGAATTTACTCGCTGCCCGCGTTGTGATTGCAGTGATATGAGAACTAGTCTGACCGAGCATATCTTGACTTCAGAAAACTGATTACAAGTTTGGGAGCACAGTTTAGCTTTATTAGTATCGCTGATAGTTATGAATATGTTTGTGGTCTATTCGGGTTGAATCAGATCGTAAATAATGCACTTCACTACGACAGTTATATATTTTACAAGCATGTCGCCCTGTTTCTTGATTCCAATTTTCTTTCAAACACGCGGAGAATTCGTTGATATAATGGCTAAATGTGTATGTGGATGTTTGTTATGTAACATATTATAATTGGTCTCAAAACATATTTATATATGACTGAGAGTGTTTGTCTGGGTATGTTTGCATGAATTTACCATTGATTGGTTATGTTTATCACTTGTATTATATATGTATATATGTTACGGGAGTATAGGCAGTGGTACATGTACTCTTCATGTAAGTCTTCCTCGTTGAGTACTTTTCGTTTCGTTAAGTGCTCTGCCAGGGAAACGTACATGTCTATCATCATGGTTAACTGCGGTGCTTTTGCATATACTCTTCTTTCTGTGTTCTTCTGTTTTTCCCTCCCCTCTCTCTCTCTCTATCTTCCCCCTCTCTCTCTATCTCCCACCCCCACTCTCTCTCTCTCTCTCTCTCTCTCTCTCTCTCTCTCTCTCTCTCTCTATATATATATATATCTCTCTCTCTCTCGATAATTGTATGTTTTGTAATGCTTGTATTGTAATCTGTAAAATCTTCTAAATTGGAGGAAATAAAGAATATATATAAATAAAGTAATGATAAAAGGAAATGGGATGGTAAAAGAATTAGGTGGTCATACTTTGATAACTAACTTTACACAACTTTACACAGACTGTAACTTTACACAACTTTACACAGACTGTAACTTTACACAGAATGTAACTTTACACAGGCTGTAACTTTACACAACTTTACACAGACTGTAACTTTACACAACTTTACACATACTGTAACTTTGAAAAGTCTCTTGAGTGTGTGTTATTTGTAGCATATAGTGACAAATTTCAATTCTTATTTGTGTTTTAACCTTCAGAAAAATTATAAAAATCAGAAAAAGACGATAGCATTTGTGTTTATAAATATATATATCCAAATATTGACTACACACAAAAGATGTACACAATAAATAATTTCTTGGGATATTGCATTGTTTTGATTTTCTAGCGACAGGTCCGTTTGCGGTCAGGTCTAGTGCATGCCATAACTAACTGGATCACTTGTCCAGTATTTAAAAGAGGTAATGTTGAACCCTGATGTTTGTGAATCGAATCCAAGCAGATGTGTGATACCGATTTAAACAGTATTGTTTACAGATAGTCAAGTCCCAATGATTAAATTCATACAAAAAAGGAATCAAAACATTGAAATGAAATGTCAATATTTGTAGATATAACAAATGTACATGCTTTATATTATATAAGCTTAGTCATTAGTTATTCTACTAATAATTTACATGAATGTGGAATAGTTATTTTCTCAATGAAATAAACTAGTCAGGGTGGAGCAGAAGTTGTAATCATGTTCGCTTAGCACGACGGAGATCATGGTTAGATTCCCGGTATTGGTATTTATGTAAGCTCACCTGAGCACGTAGGGCTCAACTTGAGCTTTAGTGTCTACCGGCTTCCATCATGCCTCGCGTGTCTCATCTTACATTAAAAAGTGGGTCAATGGGAGACATCAGTCAGTTATCTCCCTTTAATACTATCTACATCTAGCTTGGTCCTATCATTTGTTTTCCTCTATTTGTATCGTTTGTTTCTTTGCACTGGATGTGCACTTATAATATGCATTTTCTTGGCCAACTGTTATGAGATTGATAAGTAATTCCAGAGTTGTGTTATTTAAACACTGATATGTACATTTTCTATTTTGAATCATCACTTTAATTAACATATTTATGATTAATGTGTACAGAGTAATCGCAATATCTCATTGCAAAATAGCGATAAAGACAAGGATTTCAACTGAAAGTTCCAAACTACTATTTGGTCTTCCTTGGTATTGATCTGACAAGGGAGATAATATAATTATCACTTATGTCTTCCATTTGGTTGAATGTTCACATATTCTTGGGATCCATGCAGAACTCTAGTTTCAATGGCAACCAAACGAAAAACAACTTTAAATTCCTCTTCTCTCAAACTGGATGACCGATTTTCAAATTATATTTTAGAAATATTCCTTGTGTGACCCTCTATCAGATTCCTTCAAGTCTTGTTGATTAGTCAATAAACATGGCCGGTGGTGTTTGTCTTTTTGCCTCATATGGTTACAGTTGAAACTTTAAAAACCTTCCCCAACGAAAGAGCATAGCCGATTTTCAAATATGTTCTAGAAATGTACCTAGGCTGACCTTCAATCAGATTCCTTTCAGCTATGTTGATTGGTAAAAAAATCATGGCCACCAGGGGCGGGATGATTTGCCTTGTATGTAAATATTGTTATTAACACTCTCGATATATCTTTCGGTTCAAAATAGCTGTTAAAGGATATGTATCATTGTAATTTTGCACAGTTTGCTAAATCTGAAAAACAATTTTGAGTGTAACTGGCTTTTATTTGCCCAATAACAAGTTCAACGTCACAATTTGTAATGCATATGCATATTTGATAAACCGAGACTATCCAGGTTATCATGATATAACTATCAACGATATAATGGTTTATATATATATTTTAAAGATTTAATAAATTTTATAATTGCTGCTGATGGTGTTAGATTCCGCATACCAAGAATTTGTTTTAAAAGACAATTAACATTTATTCATTAATCCCCATAAATCAAAATCGAAACAAAAAGTGAATCGAAACAATTACAATTTTTCGTCAACCTTTAAATGGTTCTGCACAAATGAGGAATACAACGCAAAAAAAAGCTTTCATGGCCAAAAACCTTTTCTGTGATATGTAAAACTTTATACGACAATGCAACTTCCAAATATGTACACAATGTGTGACTGTGGTTAATTCAATTCCGTTAAAAACCATTTCAGGATCAATACTTTGGCGTCCATCGTTACATACCATAGTAACGTTGTTTTTTCAGTATTTACTGTCATCCCCATTTATTACAATAACGATGCAATGAATCTAAAAAGGATTGTAAACCTTCTTAAGTGTATGAAAACAGAACTGTGTCGTCTGCAAAAAGTAACAAAAATAAATTAATGTTGTTCAGAGTACAATAATCGTTATTTCTTATACTACGGTTCTCATAGAAATCATTAATAAAAGAATGAACAGCAATGGTGAGCTCGGCTCGCCTTTCTTGACTCCACTTAAACATTCGAAACAGTCACTCTATGTCTTATCTGATCTAACACTGGTTGAGAACTGTCTATATAACTTTCAACATATTAACACTTTTAGAACAGGTCCCCAATTGTTATAGATCAAAATCATCATACCATTTCGACAAACTGTATCGAATGTTTTACGAAATCGACAACAGCACAATAAATGGGGTTTTTCCTCATCATTCAGAACAGTCTGTATAATGGAATGAAAGTAACAAGCAGTATCTCGGCGTAGGCCTTGCGGTTTTCAATAAAAGTGCAATCTGGTGCGGGTTAAGTTGAGTTAAGCTCCATCATTTGACAGTAGAATAATGTAAGCTTACAGGCTACTGAACAACCATTTCCAACATTCAACAAATTGGCAAAGGAAGAGCTGCTTCTATTGATAAATTTATTGTGACATTATATTCTATAATGTGTTTCCTATCTTTCTCACACCAGTGCGGACTACTCCACAAAACCGTATTTAACATAACTTAGCTGCTTTAAAGCAAAGACTGTAAGCCGATTGGTGGAAGACGAATGCTCATGTCAAACATCGGAAAGAATATTAGCCGTGATATGGTTCGAACTGGCAACCCCTGGATTGGGTAAGGAGTGCTCCAGTTAGAGAAAGACAAATCATTTTAAATTTATTTTCCCTTATTAATTGGATATAACTCTGGCATTACTGGAGAAAGTTGACTTGAAAGTGATCTGTCCCTGAAATTGTTCTCATATACAGTCAAACTTTGACCATCAATACCCTGTCTATAGCAACCAACCTTTTCATTTCCTAACTCATTTTCTTCACACATGACACTGTAATTAACTCTTTCCAACTTACTGACGCTTTCTGACGCATCTGCATTATTCAACTTTTGAAAACGACCAATTTCTTATTTTGCCACAATGTGTTCAAGTCGTTTTAGTAATAACCTACATTTATAGAGCTTTTCCGTGTTTTTGCCTGGATATTCCCAAAGTCATCTAAGCAGATGTCTTGAATACCATCCTCGGTACCCAGGCTATTCATAACATATATCATACCCTGGGCAAATTGGCTAGCAAAACTTCGTAGTCAT
>JAUELF010288123.1:0-10157 GCA_031471495.1 Clinocardium nuttallii | reverse complement strand
CTAGGTCACTAGGTCAAATTCAAGGAATATATTGTTGACATTTAGGTGAGCGATCCAGGGCCATCATGGCCCTCTTGATTTTGTTTTTTATAATATTTATAATTCAAAGAACTTATTTTTTTATGAAAAAACTTTCAGTGACGCGAAAACGAAAATAGGGATGAAATACGTGAAAAACGTCATCACGAATGGTCACTTCATATCACAGCTAAAACCATGCTCTGGAAAAAAAATGCCTATTTCAGTCTTTTTCTTAGAAATCCAACAACACAAGTTGTCACAACAATGTAGACCCCGTTTACACTACGCAGGTGCGCTGGATGGTTTGGACATTTTCCAATTTATCATACGTATTATGTTAGAACGCCGAGATCGGGTAGATCGATCGTTTGCGACGGGGCTGTTAAAGATAGTTTTTCCCAGATCTAATCAAGATCAAACACGGTTTATATATCACTTACACAAACTTGTTAGAAGCTTCTGTTAACATGCGTAGATTATGATTAGACGCAGTATATTTTTATATTCATTGTTCAGAAATGCAGACTTGAGCATTTTCAAACGGACTGACTCCACTTACCTTGCAGAACCGAAGCCAGTCGACTTTGGGAGCGGCTATAAGATGTTGATGCCGTGGTTGGGTGACGGGTTGTTGATTGCCGGTGGCGGGAAATGGGCACGAAACCGACGCCTTTTAACGCCTGCCTTCCATTTCGACATTCTTAAGCCTTACATGAGTGTGTATAACAGTAGCGCTGATGTTCTGGTGGTAAGATATAGAGGTTTTATTTATCATGATACGGGGATTATTTCCGGTCTGATATTGACGAGCGTGTAATAGACGAGCGCTTCGGCACGAGTTTGCTATTAGCCGGTAAAATAACGAGTCATAATAACTCTCTTAGATAACTCTTTCAACGCCGAATTGTTCAAAGTAGACTCTTCCATATTCAAAATCGGGCGTCTCCATTTCTCATATAAAACAAGTTTTGGACTGTTTTGATAACTAAATGGGAAGGCAAGCAATGCTGATTGCAGTTGAGACAGCTCGTTACGAGCTGACTCACATGAATATGTATTGCTTGAAAAAGAACATCAATATTGTCTTTGGCGCTGAAAGAGTGAAGCTCAAATAGTATTGATGCATCTGTATTGTCGCAGGCTAACCCGGACAGACACTTTCCACCTCCTGTGGATTTCCTGTTTCTGGAATCATTACGCTATACCTCTATCCCCCTGAGACGGAATGTGTCGGCCCGGATCAGTCTGTGTGGACTGTGTAGGCTGATCTGGTCGATACATTACGCAGATGCCACGATGTTGGTTTTCACGCGGTACGGCTCAATTATGTTCCCATATTCATGCAATAAATAGTGTAGTAAGTGATTTATCTCCAAGTAATATCCTTTCAATGGTTGGTAGGACCGTGGAAAAATCAAACGACGACTCAAACAATTAAATCGTACAAAACATAAAAAATAAAATCAACGGCGATTCAAAAAATAAAATCGTGCCCAAAATGATACGATGACAATGTCTTAGTGGATTACATTCAGAAATATGTATATTCTTTTCTTACCGCGTGAATACTCTTGTATTTTATGTCGATTAAGATGCCCGTTTTGACCTCATTGTATGTTCATATCAACTGAAACCCGTTTATTTATGCAAATCATGTACGTATTTCAAAAAGATGATCGGAAGAGCCACGCAAATGGGTTTTGTCCGCGCGGTAATGACCAATTGAAACCATATGCTAACGCATTCGGTGTGTTATCGACATTACCTGCAAATCTTACATGGTTGCTTTACGTGTGGGTTACTTAAATATTGATGATCAAGCCCTGTATCCACAACATATTTCAAATAACATTGCAATTGTCATTCTAAATTCACAAAAAAAACACAATATATGACTGTCTTAGCCATATGATAAATGTATTACATGAGTTTAACCCTTTCCCTCATATAAACTCTCTCTGGTGCCTCTGCAGCAGACAGCCTTTTTAAAAACATAATGACAAAAGAAGAAGAATTTGCTCAAAACGAGCAATTTCTCCTTTTGCAACAATGTTTTCCACTTTTAGCCGTAGGTTATCCATTCACTTATAGAGATTTTATATTTCTTGACAAAATATGTTCAAAGTCGTCTGCTTCAGGTTTGTCCTATGAGGAAAAGGGTAAAGGTTATTTGCACAGATATGCCAGTTCATACAACCGACGTCCCATGTAACTGACACATATATTGTTGCAGCCAATATGTGGAGGATAACATTAGCTTATCGCTATATCCATTATCAATCTTTGACTAATCGGCAAACAATTTATGTGAAAAAGCAGACAGTTGTTGGAAAGTATGTTGTTTGGAGTACTTGTGTGAGTAAACCTGGAAACACATGAGTAGGTGAACTGGCCGCAGTATTATGTCTAGAAAAAAATGTTTAAAAAGGCGTTAAACCCCAAATCAATCAATCCGTCCATTGTCAATCATCAGAAACAGTAACTATATTTGCCGATTCAAGTTTAAAACGACAACACTAATTTAAAAACAGTGTAAATGTCCGTATTCACGTTGCGTGAATCTATTTATAGTAATACTCATTTCCATTTATATTCCACAGAGTAATATTGACAAGTTCGCTCAGAAAGGAGAAAAGTTTGAAGCATTCCAGTACATCTGTATGTCTTCGTTAGATATTATATTGCGATGCGCATTTTCGTACGAAATAGACGTCCAACGATCCGGGTAAATACATATAAGAAATTCGTAAGATGTCTAATAGTGGCATGCTTTCTTTTGTGATCCCCAGCCAAATATAAACATTCATTAGATATATAATTGTGTCATTCTTTCTATTGTTATCTCCAGCGATGATAACACATTCATAGGCTATCTAGCTGTGTTATGCATTCTCCTTTGATATCCAGCGATAATAACACATTCATTAGATATCTAACTGTGTTATGCATTCTCGTTTGATATCCAGCGATAATAAGACATTCATTAGATATCTAACTGTGTCATAATTTCTCGTGTGATATCGAGCGATAATTACACATTCATTGTATATCTAATTGTGTCATGATTTCTCGTGTGATGAACAGTGATACTTACACCTTCTCATTAGATATCTAACTGTGTTATGCCTTCTGGTGTGATCTCAAGCTATAATAACACATTCATTAGATATCTAACTGTGTTATGCCTTCTGGTGTGATCCTCAGCAATAATAACACATTCATTATATATCTAACTGTGTTATGCCTTTTGGTGTGATCTCCAGCAATAATAACACATTCATTATATATCTAACTGTGTTATGCCTTCTGATGTGATCTCCATCTATAATAACACATTCATTATATATCTAACTGTGTTATGCCTTCTGGTGTGATCTCCAGCTATAATAACACATTCATTATATATCTAACTGTGTTATGCATTCTGGTGTGATCTCCAGCTATAATAACACATTCATTATATATCTAACTGTGTTATGCCTTTTGGTGTGATATCCAGCAATAATAACACATTCATTATATATCTAACTGTGTTATGTCTTCTGGTGTGATATCCAGCACTAATAACACATTCATTATATATCTAACTGTGTTATGCCTTTTGGTGTGATATCCAGCTATAATAACACATTCATTAGATATCTAACTGTGTTATGCCTTCTGGTGTGATCTCCACCTATAATAACACATTAATTAGATATCTAACTGGGTTATGCCTTCTGGTGTTGCTCGCCAAATGGCATCATTGCCGAGTGCGAGGGTAAACAACGTCAAAGAAGCTTCTGGTGCGATCTCCAGCTATAATAACACATTCATTAGATATCTAATTGTGTTATGCCTTCTGATGTGATCTACAGAGATAATAACACATTCATTAGATATCTAACTGTGTTATGCCTTCTGGTGTGATATCCAGCAATAATAACACATTCATTATATATCTAACTGTGTTATGTCTTCTGGTGTGATATCCAGCTATAATAACACGTTCATTTGATATCTAACTGGGTTATGTCTTCTGGTGTGATATCCAGCAATAATAACACATTCATTATATATCTAACTGTGTCATGTCTTCTGGTGTGATATCCAGCTATAATAACACATTCATTATATATCTAACTGTGTTATGTCTTCTGGTGTGATATCCAGCAATAATAACACATTCATTATATATCTAACTGTGTTATGCCTTCTGGTATGAGATCCATCAATTATAATACATTCATTATATATCTAATTGTGTTATGCCTTCTGGTGTGATCTACAGCTATAATAACACATTTATTATATATCTAACTGTGTTATGTCTTCTGGTATGAGATCCATCAATTATAACACATTCATTATATATTTATCTGCGTTATGCCTTCTGGTGTGATCTCCAGCAATAATAACACATTCATTATATATCTAACTGCGTCATGCATTCTCGTGTGATGAACAGCGATAATTACACATTAATTAGATATCTAACTGTGTTATGTCTTCTGGTGTGATCTCCAGCTATAATAACACATTTATTAGATATCTAACTGTGTTATGCCTTCTGGTGTGATCTCCAGCAATAATAACACGTTCATTTGATATCTAACTGTGTTATGCCTTTTGGTGTGATCTCCAGCTATAATAACACGTTCATTATATATCTAACTGTGTTATGCCTTCTGGTATGATCTCCAGCAATAATAACACATTCATTATATATCTAACTGTGTTATGCCTTCTGGTATGAGATCCATCAATTATAACACATTCATTATATATTTAACTACGTCATGCATTCTCGTGTGATGAACATCGATAATTACACATTCATTGTATATATAACTGTGTTATGCTTTCTCGTTTGATATCCAGCAATAACAACACATTCATATTTTTTTCTCCGCCGTCACTCGACATAACAAAATAAACTACACTATTTTAGACAAAATAAACTACTATTTTAGACAAAATAAACTACACTATTTTAGACAAAATAAACTACACTATTTCAGACAATATTAAAACTACTTGAAGGACCAGTGTAAAGTCAGGTCATCGTGACTATTAATGAACAGTCCCGCGAGAAAACCAACATTATAGCCTTTGCGTTATGTATCTACCAGATCAGCCTGCGCAGTCCGCGCAGACTGATCCGGGTCGACACATTCCACCCCAGGGGTAAAAGGTATACAGTAATAATTCCTGAAACAGAAAATCCAGTGGAGGCGAAAAGTGTCTATCCGGGTAAGCATGCGCGGCGTGCTTAGGGTGATCCGGATCGATACTTAACGCAGATGCTACAATGTTGGTTTTCACGCGGAATGGCTCATTTAATGTCTGCACAAAGACGTCGGCATTCCCTTTGAACAGCATTTACCAGGCAAATCTCTAGTAACGCTAATAGGTTTATTCGGACATCATAGCATAAGATGTAAAAGTGTCTCCCCTATCCGGAGCGCCAAGGTTAGATTGAACTGTTGTCTCCCGCTCCTCTGGAGGCGGACCCAGTAAACAAAACACCACCGAGGCAGTTCCGATAATGAAGGGTTGTAGTATACAGTAAACCATTAATCCCCGCCAGCAATTATCTAACAGGCGTTCTTGTAATCTCGTTAGTTTTGCCAAAGTCTGGCTTAGCCATTTCTTTTATGACACGTATACTAGCTGACACTGCACTTATAGTTGAACGTATTTTTTTACAGACAGACTCATCCATACGTGACAGCTGTCAACCAACTAGCCACCACGGTCAGTGATAGGAATAGGTCAGTAAACTACCTTTCTATCATACAACACATCCGCATTGGACAACTTTTAAAGAAACGCACTACGAGAAACGAAAGTTTTACGAGAAAACCAACATTGTGGACTCTGCATATATAAAGTATCGAACCTGATCAGCCTAAGCATGACGCAGAGGCTAACGCGGACAGACTCTTTTCGGCTTCTGTAGATTTTCTGTTTCAGGAATTATTACTCTATACCTCTATACCCCTGAGACGGCCCGGATCAGTCTGTGCGGACTCCTTAATGTTGGGTTTCTTACGGTACGGAACTTAATCGAGTGGCTTTAAACTACATTAGTCGCCATTTTAGACAATGATCATCCCGCAAATACTTGTAGACGAGCTTCAATCAATGCATTTTCTTCTAATTTAATTGTGTATCAAATATTACCGTTATACATGAATTGTGACATTCAAATGCTAGAACGAAAACGGCCTAGTATAATTCCATATGATAATTACTTTTTACTTTCAGTAGTATGTATTGTTCTTGCTGTTTAACACTTGTAGCTCATTATTTGTCTCTAGAAGTTTGCAATCTGTATTAGAGTTTTATATTTACATGTGTATATCCTTCTACTTCTTCTATTAAAAGTGTGTTCCTATTCTGCAGGAAACCATGGCTCCTTTTCGATATGATATTCCATTTGACGTCGATGGGAAAACAGTTTAAGAAAGATTGCGACTATGTACATGCGGTTGCCGAAGATATCATAGATAAACGTCAGAAAATATTGGTGGGTATCCAAAACCAGTGTCAATTCATAACACAATATATACTTCTACAGTCAAAAAGTATCATAAAAATCGAGAGAATTGTTTCGTTTGCCTTAATGTTTCCATAGGCTGTGTGCGGCTCATTTAAGCTCGGGGTCCAATTCCACCAACCTTACTTAGCGCTTAGTAATACTTTTAAAATACTTAAAGAGATATTTCATCATTTGTGTTTCTCTTATCAAATTGCCTGAAGATTTCATTTCTTAGCAAGTTATGTTAGTCAGCAAGATAACTATCTATGTCTTAGTCATTTACTTGAATGCATTCAACTATTTCATCCATTATCAAATCTTAATGAAACAAAAATGATGATACAGTTATTCTTTTATGTATTTAAGTATTTACTTATCGCTAAGTAAGATTGGTGGAATTTGACCCGGGTCTTATTGCATCGCCGTAACGAAACTAAGATGGGACCACCCTCTGTCCGTCGTCCGTCCGTCGTCCGGCGTTAATTTTTAGCTTTAAACATCATCTCCTCATAAACCGCAGGAACAATTTCCATGAAACATCACAGAAATGTTCCTCTGGTGGGTCTCTTTCAAATGTGTTCAAAGAGTTTAACTCTATTGAGAACTTTGGTTGCTGCGGCATCGGAAAGGGGGCAAAATGTTCAAACTTTAAAAATCTTCTGCTCCGAATCTGCTTGTCATATTCCGATATCATTCGATAGAAATGTTCCTTGGGTGACCTTCTACATAATTTGGCCAAAATGACAACATTTGTAATTTGCATTTTTATGAAAGTGCTCGTCTGATTTTATAATTCCATTCTTATTAAAGTTGTTGTAAGGTTTCGAGATCAAATGGCCTTTAATGATAAGCTATTGCTTTAACAGTGTCCACTCCTTGCAGATGCATTTTCACTCCTGATAAAAATTTCCAGATATTTGCAGTTAAATATTTTCTACTATCACTCGGATGATCGATTTACGGCAATATGTTAATGTCTTGTCAAAAGTTATGTGTGGATTCTATACTACATTCATGCAGGCGGAAAATGAAGACATATGAGATTGTGTGTATGCAAACAACAACGAATTATATTGTATGATAAATTATTATATCATGGCGTTTCCGATGAAAATATTCATGTT
The DNA here is from genome assembly GCA_031471495.1 of Clinocardium nuttallii. Lineage (NCBI taxonomy): Eukaryota > Metazoa > Mollusca > Bivalvia > Cardiida > Cardiidae > Clinocardium > Clinocardium nuttallii. The sequence goes on along the minus strand of JAUELF010288123.1, from coordinate 2,489 downwards.
ACATTATCGCAGAATAACTACACAATGATAGTGAGCCGCCAGAAACCGGACAGCATGGCCTGTGCGTAATGTATCGACTCAGATCAGCCGGCACAGTCCGCTCATGCAAATCCAGGCCGACACATTCCGTTTCAGGGGGATAGAGGTTTAGAGTAATGATTCCTGAAATAGTAAATCCACAGGAAGCGAAAAGTGTCTCGGTTAGCCTGCACGGCATGCTTAGGCTGATCCAGGTCGATACTTTACGCAGAGGCCACACTGTTGGTTTTCTCGCGGGTCGTCTTATATGTGTCTTCATCATACGTGTTTAAACTCATGGTATGTTTATGATATACGTTGAAACATCAGTAGCCACAAAAATAGACAAAGATTGTCCTGTATGAGTATGTGTAGCCTTATTAAGGTCTGCATTGCTCACACGTATATATTAAATTTGTGCATAACGACAAACGCAAAACGACGTACATCGGGTTAACGATTAGTTATTTCCATTTTAGACTGATGGAGGGGGCCAGAGTGGTCGTAAATACCTTGACTTTTTGGACATCCTACTAACAGCTAAAGATGAGAGCGGTAAAGGTCTATCTAAACTTGACATCAGAAATGAAGTGGATACATTCCTCTTTGAAGGTGAGACTCCCCAAGGTCAAACGTGGTAAACTTAGCCATGTCTAGCGGTTTGGATGTTAATGCTTCTGAGTACATTTAAGACTTAAACGAGCGTGTTAATCCGCACAGTCTCACTAGAGTCTCGTCAACATCCGCGTATAAGATATATCGGTACTTAGGTTATATATTATATATCTCATTGTATCTTCTGACAAAAATCTGCGACATTGAAGACTCTGAAGATGTGTCTTTGCATCCATAAACATTTATCCGAACTGACCATATATCACTTGTTAAGAATTTACTTGGTTGGTATTTGAATTACAACTAATTTGTCTCATTGTTTAAGTTGAATAAGCGTTTACAAAACATGTTTCAAATATCAAATAAAGCAACAAAAATAGTGAAATAATTCAACTGTTTGACAGACAATATTTAATGTCCCAATGGCCCGATATTCATAAAATACTGTCAAGTTCAAAGGAGAAAGTATTAATCAATCCATGTAGATATATTCCGGAACGTTATTTTATTCGCGATGACAAAATAAAGCATGTTAATGTTCCCTAACGTATTCCTACTGTGTTACTTTTTCATTTAATATACCAAATGTTTCTAGTTGATTATTTATTTGACATATTATATAGGTATATATATTTATTAACGTTTGTATAAGCCATATTCTTCCACCTTTTTAATGGACATAGACACATTTTGTCGATATTAGCCAATTAAATAGCTCACGATGAAAACTCTGTGGAATTCTATTTTTTGGTAAATAAGAACACACGTCTTTGGAATTAAGCAACCCATTAATTGTTTCGTCAAGGTCACGACACGACGGCGAGCGCCATCTCTTGGATACTTTATTCATTAGCGGAACATCCCGAGTACCAGCGGAAATGTCAAGAGGAAATAGACGGGCTATTGGAGGGCCGGGAAACAGACGATCTGGAATGGTACTAAGAGTCATTTATATGAGCCATGCTCTGTTATAATAAACCTTTTCAAATTAACGACAAGTGTAAATAACGATATGAAACACATACAAGCTTTCTGGTTTTAGTGGTTAATGTGTGTTATTGTTTATTGAAATCGTCAGTGACTAAATGTCTAACAATTGCTGACACTGCCGTATTACCTGGTATGTTGATCCTTATCTGCACTGGTCACGTATAGCCTTAGATGGTTCTCGTTGAGCACGGTTCATATATTGTATGTCTTTAGACGGCATAATACATGAATGATTTACGTATTGCTATGTTCACAGATATTCTATTACATTTTGATCTGAAAAATATTAATCCAGTACCGTGGGAAACGTTGTAGATAAATATGTCTGAACAAATACAGAAATACAGACACATCTTGCATTGCAATAATTGCCAATTAAAAAGCAAACGCATAGCATTAATATGTCGATATTGAATTATAGATTGATCCAGATCATCAGAAAAGGCTGGCATAGTTTACGATCTCAAACTTTAAACATGAACATACGGTTGCGTATTTTGACATAAATACTTGCTACAATATTCAATGTTTGTATAATTTGGAGTAGTTTTGGCCGGGCTGTGATATTGGTTTTAAATTTGGTCCATTCTAGGGCAGACTTATCGAAGGTGGAATATCTGACGATGTGTATAAAAGAGGGGATGCGACTCCACTGTCCTGTTGCAATGGTTGGAAGACAAACAACGAAAGACTTCGACATCGGTGATAAGATACTGCCTGCTGGAACAAGTATTCAGGTAAACGAGGCACTCATATAATATGGACGCCAACACAGGAGAAACGTATCTAGGTTTTGTTTGTTTGGAGTTTAACGCCGTTTTAACAGCTTTGGTCATATCACGGCGGTCAGTGCACCTACCCATGTT